>BOPN01000761.1:137500-155000 GCA_017312705.2 Penaeus japonicus
CATTATATGAATAAATTACAATGGAGACATCAAGAGGTCTTTGCCCCAAGTAGGCTCCATCCAACAACCACACGATAAAGAAGAGACCGACACACTATCACCATCCCCCGAGCCTAGGATGTCTTCGCACGCGGATAAGGTTTTGGTCGCGAATTAACCAGCCGACGCACGCTCCCCTCCCCCCTCTCCCCGAAGCCCCCTTCTCCATCTTTCAAAGGAGACTTAGTTGAAACCAGTGCTCTTTCATGTCCTTTCTCTTTTCCTTTCCTGGTTTGTTTGGTTGTTTGGGAAAGAGCAAGAGAGAGAGAGAGAGAGAGAGAGAGAGAGAGAGAGAGAGAGAGAGAGAGAGAGAGAGAGAGAGAGTATGAAAGAAAAATGGAGAGAGAGAGAGAGAGAGACTGTAATGGTTTGTTTCTCATCTCTTCCTGTCAACGTATGTGAGTGTAAGCATTTGGCACTATGACAGAACGATGGCAGGTGTCATATATACGTATCCTC
The DNA here is from genome assembly GCA_017312705.2 of Penaeus japonicus. Classification (NCBI taxonomy): domain Eukaryota; kingdom Metazoa; phylum Arthropoda; class Malacostraca; order Decapoda; family Penaeidae; genus Penaeus; species Penaeus japonicus. The sequence goes on from BOPN01000761.1 coordinate 137,999, forward strand.
TGTTCATGCTTTTCTTGTCGAGATAACAATCGACACTGGATCTGCCAAATGTTTGTTTTATGGCCAAGTGAAGGTGATACACTTGTTGTCTTATCTCTGTCGCTATCTCTATCGATCATATTTCTTCTTCCTTGTCTCCTTCTTTCGCTTTTATGACTTCTTGTTTATTTCTGTTCCTTATTTTTCTATGAAATGTTGTGCTCTTCTCTTCTTCTTTATAATCTTCTTACGTTTCTGTTATTTTTTCTTTCTCTTTTTTTTATTTGATTCTTCTTCCTCGTCTCTTCCTTTAAGTTCTATGTCTTCTATTCCTATTTTGTCCTTTTCTTTTCTCTATTGTTTCCTTTTTACGCTTCTATGTCTTCTTCCTTGTTTTTTTTACTTTTCTTTTTTCATTCCTTCCTGTGCTTCAGCTTTCTAGTTTTGTTTTGTCATTTTGTATTCTTTTCCTATTTTTATCATATAACTTTTCCTTTCTTTTCTAGTCTCTTGATTATGATGTTTGTATTTTCTTTCTTCTCGTACTTTATCAATCATTATTCTTATCATTTTCTTCTAGTTTTAGTTTATTTTAGTATTTAGATTTTCCTATTTAAACCGTTTAACCTTTTCTAGTTTTACCTTATTTTCTGTATTTTCTTGTTTTCTATTTCACAAGTTACTTTCTCTTCCAGTTTTTTTTTATTCTTTATTTTCATATTCTGAATCCTTTGACTTTTACTTCCTGTCATTCAATTATTTTATCATCCATGTTTCATCACAAGCCCGACCCACTTCCCGCTTTTATCAGTGATTCTCCTCATAAACGTCCCTGCTGATCTTTCTCTTCTTTCTACTTTTTCTTCTTCGCCTTCCTCTTCACTTTCTTTTTGATCTCCTTCCTATGATTCTTTTACGTTTTGTTTGTTTCCCTCTTCCTCTTTTTCGTCATGGTCATTGCCATCGTCACCGTCGCCGTCATCCCCATCACCACCATTATCATCATCACCATCATCATCATCATCCTCATCACCACCACCACCATCGTCATCATCATCACCACCACCACCACCACCACCACCATCATCATCATCATCATCATCATCATCATCATCCTCATCACCACCACCACCATCGTCATCATCATCACCACCACCACCATCATCATCATCATCATCGTCATCACCACCACCACCACCACCACCACCACCACCACCATCGTCATCATCACCACCACCACCACCACCACCACCACCACCATCATCATCATCATCAGCGTCATCATCATCATCATCATCGTCATCACCACCACCACCATCGTCATCTTCTCCTGTTCCCTCTTCTTCTTCGGCGACTTCCGGTGGCCTCGAAGCCTTAACGAGTGCCATCAAAAGAGCGGGGAACACGAGAGTGCCACATGAAGGGGGCAGGGGAAGGGAAGGGGAAGGGGTAGGGAGGGGCTAGAGGTAAGATGACGAAACCTTGATATCGCGTTCAATTAAAGGTCCCCCTCCCCCTCCCCCCTCTCCCCTAAACAACCCCACCTCCGGATGTCCGCGTGGCCCCTTGCGTTCATTTGGAGGGGGGGGGGGGGTGAGATAGAGGTGGAAGGGATAGGGGTGGAGGCAAAGTGGATGGTATAGGATGGGTGGAGTGGAAGTGAATGTAAGGGTGGGGAGGTGGATAGAATAAAGGGGTGAGGTAGAGGTGGATGAAGAGGTGGATGAAGAGGTTGGGGACTGTGGATGGGCTTAGGATGATTAATTATGTTGCAATGAAATGCCTTGATCGTATGTTCCCTACGAGCGTCAGATATGCGTCTCGACGTTAGTTCCGTTGATCAGGAGTTTGAATTCGTTAGATCTCTTGTCCTTAACTTATTTAAAAAAACAAACAAACTATAAGAAATGTCCTTTGGCAGTCTTTACTCATGTTAGAATATTACGTAATAGGCCGTATGCCAGATTATGAATTTTCTGTCATTATCTATCATTCCCAATACTGCGCGCGTGTACACTGAACTTGTATCTGTCTGCGTCCTTGGGTTAAGTTCGGCTTTTACAAGTGTTTTAAACTCATAAGGTCAACCTATACGAGTATAAATAGAACCTGGGACGCGCAAGCAAGGGGAAGGGCAGAGGAGAAAGGAGAAGAGAAAAGGAAGGAATCGAGGAAAGAAAAGAGGGTGAATGAGAAGACGTGAAGAAAAGTGCGGTAAGGGGAAGGAGGACAGATGAAAGAAACGGAGAGAAAGGATTAGACAATATTAAGAGAGAAAATGTAAAAGGGAAAAGAAAGATGGGAGAAAGGCAGAGATAAAGAAAATAAACTGATATAGACTAATTAAACAATATTACCAGTGCTTACATAAGGAGGAAGCGAAGGATGGATCAGAGGGTGGAGGAAGGATGGACGAGGCATCGGAAGGCGTCACGGAAATGAAGAATGACAAGGGCAGAGGGCACGGGCCAGTAAGTCCGGTTCCGTGACAGATCTCCCGACATTGAGCGTCCTGCACTTTCTGACGTGACGCGGAAATTGGGAGGTGCTGTCGACCAGAATAACTGAACAGAAATGAAAAATTAAAATGTGGATGATTATCTATCAACTTTTACTTGTGAAATGTTGATCAGATAAACAACTGGTTTAAGATAAGATTTGAGATATTTTTCAAACATTTAGTGTGTATACACTTTTGAGTATGTTAACTTCCTGTGAGAAGAGACGATGATAAATATTTACAGTGTAACATTCCTTCAAAATTTACCACCGAACCTCCGTTTTCTTTGAGTACCTACGCTTTTTCTTTTATTTTCATTAACACTTTAAAATAATTTATTATATTAGTATGTTCCCCAACATTATTACATATCAATTTCATTACCAAGAGATAAAAAATCAAGTTTTACTTTGATAACCCTATGAAAGATAGGAAGGAAAGGAAAATAGGTAGAGTATAAAGGTAGGGTTACAACACTTCAATGAATAGGGAAACACTTTAAAATAACTTACGGAAAGTACTCTCTAACTAAAGTATTCCTTATCAGACTGGGCTGAGAGGGTATAAGATTTCCTAAATTTTCTAGTCACTGTTTGCTGATATTATGCAAACTGCTTTATTATTATTTTTTTTTATTGAGACTATTATGGCAATATTATTTTATACATAAGAGTGTTTCTGTTAAGAAATGAATTATGGTACTATTGCAATGATTCATATCATTATTTTTATCGTTATTATTATTATAATTTTCTTTATTATTATTATTACTATTGTTAGTATTGTTATCATCATCATTATTATTAGAATGATTATCATTATTGTTATTATTATTTGTTATCGTTATTATTATCATTATTATTATTATTATTATTTTTATTATTATTGTTATTATTATTGTTATTTTTATTATTATTATTATTATTATTATTACAATTATTATTATTGTTATCATTATTATCATTATTATTATCATCATCATCTTCATTATTATCCTCATCATCATCCTCATCATTACTTTATCATAGTTATTATTATAATTGTTGTTATTATTATTATTATCTCCATTATCATAACCATTGTCATTATTATTATTATTATTACTATTATTATTATTATTATTATCATTATTATTATTGTCATCATTATCATCATCATAATCATGCTTGTTATTATTGTTATTATCATATTATTGTTATTATTATTATTATTATTATTATTATTATTATTGTTATTATTATTATTATTATTATTATTATTATTATCATATTATTATCATTATTCATTATTACTATTATCATCATTATTACTATTATCATCATTATCATTATCATCATTATTACTATTATCATCATTATTATTATCATCATTATTATTATCGTCACCGTTACTATTATTCTCCCCCGAGCCAGACCAGCCGACCCCGCCAAAACCCACGGACAGTCCTCCCCAGACCTCCGCCGTGTTGTAATTGGGATATAATTGCATCGTTAAGGAAAAAGGACGAGACTATTTGGGTTACGGGCGTATGGCGAAAGAAGACGGCGGCGTGGGTGCTTAAGATGTGGGTCAAACGTGGATTTCTGGCGGGTGTATTAAGTGAGCAAGATGTGGGTCGAGAAGGAGAGAGAAAGAGAGAGAGAGACAGAGAGAGAGAGAAAGAAAGAGAGACATCGCCGCTATGATTACACATGAGCGTGATTTATTGCTTGTGTCTGCCAAGAAAAAATAGAAAGATATATATACACCTTTTTTATATTTTTTTTCTCTCGAGTTTTGGGTGGCCCATGGTCTGGTTTAGAGGAATAAAATCATCATTACTAATAATAGTAATGATGAGGATGATGGTGTGTATTTTATAACACATATCCTCTGCCATTGCGGGTGATGGCGAATCTAGACTAGGAAGAAGCTCTCTGTTTATTTTCTTCTTGTTATGTCTTCGGTATATACTCTGGGTACAGGAACAGCTAGAGTATTTTTTGTTATCATTTTGAAAGGGTGGAGATGGAAAGGGTACGGAAGAGGATCAAATTATTTGGGGGTAATTTTTTCTTATTTTGGTTGAGTGGATGTATGGTATATGATGAGGTGTATTTATAAGTTTATCATATGAGTGTATTTATAAATGTATTTTGTATAATAATGAAAAAAAGGAAAGTAGTTTGTATGGTTGAATATAATTTTCTCACCTGCGTTTGGGAAGATCACTGTGTCTTGGTATGAAGAGATTTCTTTGTCAGTTACACCTCGTATGTCTTTTTTGTCATCTGTGGCCATCTCGTTTTCTCTGACAGGTGTTGCCCATTGTATTTTATGCTCCGCGGATTTTGCCTTTCTTAACTTTCTTCTTTCACTATTGTTTCATTTTGCCAGCAAAATTATATGTTTGCGAACGTGTGTCTGGTGCATTTTTTCTCAGACATTGTTTGAATGGATGAACGAAAATGAGAAGGAGAAAAGAATGACCTAGGACCCAGCTAACTAACCTCCCTTTTGTTCCTCCTGCAGGTGTCCACTACTTCCTGAGCGAGTCGCTGACGGGGGAGCCCTTGAGTGGGAAGCTAGAATGCCTCCGAAGGGGCTTAGTGATGCAGCTGGAGGCCCTAGCGCTCTCCTACCCGACCCTCAGGATCCGTGCCCGGTCCTCCGCCTCGCTGCCCTACCTCGCCATGGACGGTACGTGGAGCTTACCGGATACCCGATACCCGATGCCCAACATTTTTTTTTTTTTTACTCATCTACCCTTTTGTTGTCCTTATCTTACGACAGGGCGATTTAAGATAGTTCATTTTATTGGCACTTTGTATACTTCATTGGCCGGTTGGCTTAGTGACGCAAAAGTGTTTAGAATCACTTTTATTAATATTTCATTTTTTTTCTATGAAGTATTGGGCAATGAGGTCTTTGCAGAACCGTCGACTCTCGCTGTGTTGTATAACGAAGGAGGAAAACATGTCTCACTGTCCTGGATACACGAGTGATTGTTATGTAACCTTTAATCACACATTCTTTCATGTTTACACTTTTAAGTTTGTATTTCATATCTAGGCTGAACATAAGGAAATTGAGGAAGGAGGAGAAGGAAAAGGAGAACGAGAAAGAGGAGGAGAAGGAGGAGGAAAATCAGGAGGAGAAAAGAAGAAGACTAAGAAGACGAAGAAGAAAAAAAAATAATAAGAAGGAGTAGGAGAAGGAGAAGAAGGAGAAGGAGAAGAAGGAGAAGAAAAAGAAGAAAAAAAGCAGAAGAATTAATAATGATAATGTCATTGATAAAGATGATAAGGACGATAACGATGAGGATAATGATAATGATGACGATAATAATAATGATGCGATAATGATAATAATAATAATAGCAATAATGATAATAATTATAATAATAATAGCAAAAATGATAATAATAGTGATAATGATAGTAATAATAATAATAGAACACATCACTTCAGGAGGTCTAACTCTGGCGAAAAAGGAAAACCTTGAAAGACACAACATTACGCTCCAGAGATGCGGTCACACTGAGCGAAACATCACACAAAAAAAATCAAAATACTAAGACCTTAAATTGGAAGTTACTAAAATGTGGAACAAGAAAACGACTCCTATTCCTGAATTGGTACGAAATCATGTATTCCTTAGAAGGATTAGCATCGAAGAAATCCAGAAGCTAGTCTTACTAGGAATATCATGCATCCTTGAGGAGAGAACTATCTGGATTTTATGCCTTAAGACCGTAGTTTTGTCTTGGTCTTTGCTAAGAAAATAGTAAAAAATGAAGACGCATCGTAACAACAACAGCGACAATAATGATAAAAATGATTATGATAATGATGATAGTTATAATTATGATTATACTAATGATAGTGATAATAATGATAATGATAGTAATAATATTAATGATAATGTTAGTAGTAGTAATAGTAGGATAATAATGATAATAACGATAACAATAATAACAACAATAGTGATAATAATGATAATAAGGTGGAGAAAAGAGAAGGAAGAGGAGGGAATATTGTCCGATAGAAATTGGTAGGGGGAGGAGAAGAAGAAGAAGAAGAAGAAGAAGAAGAAGAAGAAGAAGAAGAAGAAGAAGAAGAAGAAGAAGAAGAAGAAGAAGAAGAAGAAGTAGTAGTAGAAGAAGAAGAAGAAGTAGTAGTAGTAGTAGTAGAAGAAGAAGAAGAAGAAGAAGAAGAAGAAGAAGAAGAAGAAGAAGAAGAAGAAGAAGAAGAAGAAGAAAGAAGAAGCCGAAGAAGAAGAGGGAAAGAGAAGCAGAAAGAAGGAGAAGAAAGTAGATAAAGAAAAAGGAGAAGAAGAAGAAAAATGAAAAAGAAGATGAAGAAGAATTAAGACCAGAAGGAGGAAGTGGGAAAAATGAATAACGAATGTAACGTGCACATTACGAGTCTGGTTGTTCCTATTTACGTTTTTATACTGTACTTGATGGAATATTCGGTACCATCACAGACGAGGAAGGGAACACACACACACACTCACTCACTCACTCACTCACTCACCCACCCACACACACACACACACACACACACACACACACACACACACACACACACACACACACACACACACACACACACACACACACACACACACAGACATACACACACAAACCCACACACACAAAAAAAGTTCCCATTAAGCTTCACTTAAGCTTCATGATTGCTTTTCTTTGTTCGCTGCGATTATAAGTGATTACTTTACTTTTTTTCTTAATGCTACAAAGTCATCCGTAAGTAGTTTACTAATCTGTTTTTTTGAAGACTTTGAAGAGAGGAGTTTTTTTTCGGGGGGGGGGGCATATACCGTTACCTTCCGTTGCTTCTGTTATTATGATTGCCTTTGTCTCGATATATTTTGTGGGTTCATTCCCCTTCTACTTTTTTATTTTATTTTATTTCCTTTTCTTTTTTGACTGTTGCAAATGCTTGATCCCGACCTTGATTGGAAGGAATTATATGCATGGTTCGGAGAAGGAATGTTTAAAGATATTTTTATGTCACCAAAAGTAGTTGTTCTTTGCTCTTGTGTTTTTGTCCGTCTGTTATTTTCCCTCTCTCCCTCCCCATATCTAGTTCTCTCTCTCTCTCTCTCTCTCTCTCTCTCTCTCTCTCTCTCTCTCTCCTTCTACCTCTACTGTATTACTATATTATCAGCACCTAAACATGATTAACTTGGTCAGAAAATAAGTGGCATTTGATAAGTGTTCTGTTTATTGGAGGCCGATTTAATGACTATATACAATGACCTTTATAGATTATTACTGTAATGACGCGAAGGTATAATGGATGCCGTTGAGGTTGCACTAAGCGTCTTGCAGGTACTCAGTATAGTATATATCATATTATTTACATTCCTTTGTTATCGCGGTGGAAATTCCTTTGGTCATTAATTAAGGAAAAGAGGAAAGAAATCACGCATATCAGATACGGCGTTTTTATATGTCTGTCTGTTTGTTGTTTCAAAGTTGAAGATGGAGATGACTGGATATGATTTATGGGCACTTATTCTTTTTTTTAGTGTAGATAAACATCAGTTGGAGCATAAGGTTTGAAAAAAGATTAACCATTTACTACGAAACTGACATCGCTTCTAAAATATTGATATTACGTCTAATAAATTTCTGATTAAATTGTCTGAATAAGTCCCACGAAATTGGCACTACCTATAAAACATTAATGTCAGATCCAATTTATTTCTGATTAGACGGGCATTCCTGAATGTGCATCAGTCTTCAACATGGAGTCTCTAAGGAGGTTTCAGTCTGTTGATTTTTCGAAATACTCGCATCTACGCCGTAAGTGTTCCAAGGGCGTACTTAAAGGCGGCAACTGGCGAGGGCTTGAGGAGTCTTGTTTATTTGTTGGCTCCCTCTTTCGAAATGACTCTCTGGGCGTGCTGGGTCGGCCGCGCCTTGCCCAAGCAGGACTCGCGCCTTGTTGACTTGCCTGAAACTCAACCTGTTTACCAAAAGCTGGGCCGAATCCTCCACGATTCTTCGGGGAGAGCGGTTGATCCGAAAGCTTAGGTGTTCGTCTCTCTCTCTCTCTCTCTCTCTCTCTCTCTCTCTCTCTGTCTCTCTCTCTGTCTCTCTCTCTCTTTCTCTCTCTCTGTCTCTCTCTCTGTCTCTCTCTCTCTTTCTCTATCTCTCTCTCTCTCTATCTCTCTCTCTCTCTTCTCTCTCTCTCTCTCTCTCTATCTCTCCCCCCCCCTCTCTCTCTCTCTCTGTGTCTCTCTCTCTCTCTCTCTCTCTCTCTCTCTCTCTCTCTCTCTCTCTCTCTCTCTCTCTCTCTCTCTCTCTCTCTCTCTCTCTCTCCCCTCTCTCTCAGTCTCTCTCTCTGTCCCTATCTTTCTCTCTGTCCCTCTCTCTCCATCTTCTAAAAACCTTTCGAGGAGAGTAAGATTCGTCGTGCACCTTTTAACCCAAGAATGGAGGGGCCTAATAAATCGTTTATATATTTATGAAAAGATATATACTGAAAAAACGGCATTAAAATGTTTTTTTTCCTTTAGTTGATTGCGCTATTTTCTTTTATACACTATGCTTCCTGTGTTTGCAATCAACAAGGTTATAATGATAACTACACAAATTGATGGACAAAGAATATACTTAGAAATACAGTCACCAAGAATTCCATTAATAAACAACTCGACATAATGGAGTCAATTAACTAACGCGTCTAATAAGCTAACAAATTATCCAGTCATCCCGTAAAATTAATTAATTCTCAAAACCATTATTTAACACTTGGTAATCCCTTATTTTCTATTCCATTCAGCCACCCGAGCTATCATGAACTTTGCATTGCCTTTTCTCACGGTAATTTATTACTTGAATGTATGTTTGCTTTCATTCCTGAATATAACTGCGAAAATACAATAATCGATATAAATACAACACGATTTACCCCATCCAAGACTAGCCAATCAGTTCACTGTTTGATTGAAAATTGGTTTAGGCTCGTGACGCAAATTTTCATTCCTTGTCACTGCACAATATAGGATGTTGTTTATTTTGTTTTTCAGTGTAAAAGTTCTAGACTCAAAGCCCGCCGCCGAGGAGGTGTATTCCGACCAGACTGGATTTTCTTGTCACTGGTTCTGGCACCTGCTTTACCCTGGGTGCTCATTGCTATACCCTTTTTAAAATATTTTTATGCTATATATTTTTTTTGTTACTTTTCTCTTCCTGACTTCTTATTAATGTAACTTCACACGCACACGCGCGCGCGCGCGCACACACACACACACACGCGCGCGCGCGCGCAAACACACACACACACACACATTGCATCTCTCCATCCATCCATCCATCCATCCATCCATCCACCCATCCACCCATCTATTTATCCAGCCACCCGGCTATCTATATGTTATCTGTTTTGCTTAGGCTCTACTAAGTAAACCTAAAGTAGGGTCAGGTTAGCGAACTCTCAACCAAGCGGCGAGTTGAACGTGCAATAATAAGCAAAGGCAAGTGCAATTGAATGTCGGAGCTCCAGTGCAACTTTCCACCTGTCGTATCCCGTCCTCAAGGAAAACAACCACAAGTAAAGGCAACTGGAAAAGCGGCTGTTTTTGTTGGTTACACATGTAATAGAAAGGTGTGCGTTTGTGCATATATGTCAGTGGCGAAATTTTCATAGATAGTCGTCATTATTATCACGATTATAATTTTTCATGATGAGAGAGAAAGAGAAAGAGCGAAAGAGAGGAAGAGAGAAAGAGATAGAAAAAGAGTGAGAAAGAAAGAGAAAAAGAGAAAGAGAGAGAGAAAGAGAAATAGAGGGAGAAAGAGAGAAAGAGGGACAGAAAGAGAAAGAGGGAGAGAAAAAGAAAGAGAAAGAGGAATGTAAAGAGAAAGAGGGAGAAAAAGAGAAAGAGAAAGAGAAAGAGAAAGAAGGAGAGAACGAGAGAGAGGGAGAGAACGAGAGAGAGGGAGAGAAAGAGAGAGAGGGAGAGAAAGAGGGAGAGGGAGAGAAAGAGAAAGAGAGAGCGGGAGAGAGAGAGAGAGAGGGAGAGAAAGAGAGAGAGGGAGAGAAAGAGAGGGAGGGAGAGAGAGAGAGAGAGAGAGAGAGAGAGAGAGAGAGAGAGAGAGAGAGAGAGAGAGAGAGAGAGAGAGAGAGAGAGAGAGAGAGAGAGAGAGAGAGAGAGAAAGAGAGTGAGAAAAAGAGAGAAAGAAAGAGAGTGAGAGCAAGAAAGAGAGTGAGAGAAAGAAGGAAAGAGAAAGAGATTAAGAAAGAAAGTGAGAGAAAGAGAGAGAGAGAGAATAGAGAATCTCAGTACTCTGTAGCCTTTCAGTCACAGCAATCAGAGCCTCAATTGGTAGATATATAACACTGACAGTCAGAAAAGATAAATGGATCCTAAAAAAATAGTAAAAAATATATATATGAATAAGGTTGTCTTTTGTCCATGGGAAGTCTTAACGTTGTCAAATATTTTGTTTTAAGTGCTGTGAAAATAAACAATATGAGACCAGCTGAATCGATTGAATTACTGTGGGTTAGGTAAGGTTAAGTTTCGGTTTCTATTTTCTTTATGGATTGCACACTCCTGCAAGGTTGGTTAATATTGCTATCTAGCATGTATTAATAAAGGCGACAATGGATTAAGATAAAGACAGATTGAGACTTTATTTATTTATTATTTGCGTATGTATCGTTAAAAGCGATGATAGTAACAATGATTATATTGTTATTATTATTGTTATCATTATCATTACGATTCCTATTATTATTATCATCATTATGATTATCATTGTCATTATTATTATTATTATTATTATCATTATTATTGCTATTGTTATTGTTGTTACTATTATTATTATTAGCATTATTATTATCGTCATAATGTTTATCATTATCATCGTCATCATCATCATCAGTATTATCATTGTTATCATTATTGTTATTATTATTATTATTATTGGCATCACTATTACTACTGCAGCTATCATTATTACTATTATTATTATTATCAATAATATTATCATAATCATCATTAATATAATTATCAATATCAATATATTCACGTTTTTATTTATTAGACACATCACACACAAACGTACAACTGCACTCACTTGACACAGCAAGTACAGACCTTGACCCTCTGACCCCAAAGCTGAACTTGGGGTCAAGCGGTGTTTACTCCTCAAGTCCTAATGTTCTTTTTCTCACCCCCCCCCCTTCCCCCCTTCCCCCATGCAGGTCAGATCCGCAGCGAGAGCATGAGCAGCGGGAGCAGCGGAACAAACAGTTACAGCAACAGCTACAGCAACAGCTCTAGCGGGGACGGGATGGTGCTGGGGCGGGGGGGAGGGGACACCCTTGACCCCCGCCACCAACATCAGCAGCAGCAGATTCAGGACGAAGAGTATGAGGACTTCCAAGAAAATAACAAGGTAATTCATTACAGGGGGATTTTTTTTTTTTTTTTTTTTTGGGGGGGGGTCGGGGAATTACAGGGATATCCTTTTGGGAATTTGGGAATCACTGTATGTACCACTGTATGTAATTACAGGGAGATTTCTTTTTTGAATGTGTGATAGATCTTATGTATCACCGTATCACCGTAGGTAATTACTGGGAGACTTTGTGTAAAGTGTGAACCGTCGCTTGAAAAGAAGCGAGAAGTAGATTAAGAAACCTTTCTGTAATGCAAAGTTACAGATTATTTGGAATGAAATAAGCTTTGTTGTAGCAGTGTCTTATCACTATTTATGATATTGTGAATTGTGTTTGTTTCATGTTTGTATTAAATACCCTTAAATACAAGAATCTGATCATCATGGCATTATCAATTTATGTGTATGTGCTTAGACGTAATATATTCTGTATACTACACAATGGACATGCATTATGAGTCTATCTGATGCAACTTTTGTACTTTTAATTGATCTCTAAATCAACGTGGATATTACAAGGAGTTACTAATAATACTATTCATTTAAATATCAAAACTATTAATAACTAGAACATTGGTTATAATGATGATGTTCGCATTGTTTACAAACGGGGGCAACATTAGCAGGCGTCTACAAGAAAGTGCATAAAGCGATCATGTTCCTAAAATCTCAAGGATATAACATCTTAGAAGATTGTATCATTGTTACTGACCTCGTTCATGCTCTATTTTTATAGGATCTTTAGAGTAGACGAAAATATCATCCTCCCCCAAAGAAGGGAATGATTTTGACTTCTTAATGTGTCTCATTTGTTGCCCGTTATCGAATACTGACGGAACCAAAAGATTCGTATCTGCAGTTTATCAAAGATGATACTACGCTGCTGTTCAGAGACGTGGCGTGTTTGAAGTACAAGAATTCCATCTTCAGTTCCTAAGACAACAATACATTCTTTCAAGATAGGTTGGGGAGTGGGAGGGGGAGGGGGAAGGGGGTGTCAGGGGGATGTAGCAGGGGGAGTGGGAGGGGGACGGCGAGGGGAGGGGAGGGTGGGCGGGGTGGAGGAGGGGATTAGAGGGGAGGGAGAGGATGTGAGGGGGATCATATCAGGATAGCCGGAGCAACATAACTGTCTGCAGCGAACATGTGCGTGGTATGAGATACACTGTTGTGTATATGTAAAGAAACACAGGAGAAGGAGGAGACAAAGACAAAGATAGAATAAAGGAAGGATAGATTCATAAGAGAAAATGTTCTACAGTATTAAAATGAAACCCGAAAGCAGTCAATGTGTTGCTCACAACATTCAGGAAAAAAAGGAAAAACGAGGAAAGACGAAACAATGTATAACCAAACTTTGCCACTCCTGCATGCAACATTGCAACTGAAACCTGATACAAAAGCCGGAGCCGAGGTGCGAAGGGGAACTTAAGAACGCAAACCCGACGGCGCGATTGCACCTGGGAGAGCCAGGGGAGGTGAGGGGAAGATAGAGGGACAAGAGAGGAACACGAAGGGAAAGAAGAGAGAGAGAGAGAGAGAGAGAGAGAGAGAGAGAGAGAGAGAGAGAGAGAGAGAGAGAGAGAGAGAGAGAGAGAGGGAGAGAGAGAGAGAAATAAAACAATAAAACAGTCCGGATGATGTTTGAAAAATAGTTACCAGAGCTATCGGTGCGTAGTGTTTACACGAGACATTATTGCTTAGCTTCCTAACCAGGCTTGTTATTGGAGCTTGTTGTACAAGCACACCGGATTATGCTGCCTTGCATTCTTCCTCTTTCTATCTCCCTTTCAGTTCTCTCTCTCGGTCTGTAGTGAGGTCTGGACTGAGATGGTGGCTTGTTAAAGGTTTATTTTGCGTGGTCATTTTTCCTGTGCGGATGTGCAACTGTGTTTATGGGCAACCATGTCAATAATGTGGGTGCTGAAGACGGAGGAAACCCTACGCAGTCAGGGGGAAACGATCGCGCACTTAGAAGGCCAACTGTCTCAGGCCCTCCGAGACCTGTCGGAGGTGATGGACGAGTTGCGGGAATTGCGACGAAAGTATATCGATGGAGCTGAAAGAGAAAGCGGGGCTGGGAACAAGCGCATGCAGGAAGGGAAACCCCCGGCGGGAGAAATGATGATTGATTCGGAAGAAAGTGATGTTGTGATGTATAGTCATGTGCGTAATTATTTCGTTAAGTCGTTGTGATTCTTCCTTTGATGGTTAATTGTAGTCATGAATTAATTGACATTCGTATGGAAGTAGTTGGAAGGACACCATTAATACAAGTACTAGAATTTGGAGTCGTAGTTCTTAAGTTTTTTGAATTTTTAATGCCACATACTTTAAGCCTAATGGCCCTGGTATATTTCAGAAATGAGTGTCACATTTTGTATCATATGTATAATTTTGTTTGGGGAAGTTATAAGATTATCCTTTTATGTGCTCATCACTAAAACCAGTATCATAGCATAGTGCTGGAAAACACGTATAAATCAACTTTTACAATTTTTCAAGAACATTTGTGTGTTGAGGCAGTTTTAAGTCATCTGATCTGAAGAGGTATGTGGACCTCCATGAAATGAAGAATATATCCATGCATAGTTAGATAATAATATTTTATTTCATATATTAATTCAAGAGGATTTCTTGAAAGATAGAATGATATCAAGCGTTCCGTTGAAAGTTATTTGTTGACAATGAATTTTGATGAATCTGAAGTTCCGCCAGTACCAAGCTCGTATAACACACACACACACACACACACACACACACACACACACACACACACACACACACACACACACACACACACACACACACACACACACACACACACACACACACACAACAGGTTTACATGTATCTCCCGGAACGTTTACACAGCTGTGGGGTCGTGGCAAAGAATTAATACCCACCATTTGACAGGACGACGTTGCCTCGGTGAACGACACAATTTCGCTGCAGGACCAGACCAGGGACGACGCGGACGACAGGGAGGATGTGGACGACGTGTACATGGAGAGCGTGGAGGCCGTGTCCTTTAGTAATGTCATAGGTAGGTCCTCAGGCAATTAAGTCTTAGAAGAGAGAACTGCTTTAGAAAAAATAGGGGCGATATAATGAATCAATCACATTTATAAGACCTAAACCCACAAATAATCTTATTCCTATTGCAAATGTGAATTGAAATAACATTTTGGAATGTACAGTCCCGTACGAAATTAACATCATCTTTATATTCAGACACAAATTAAACGAACAAACAAAATTCCCTCTCATATCTAAGTCATGAGCTGCAAAATACACAGCCCGAAATGAACATCAACATGCATACCAAAAATACGACTTAATACACGTCGGCTTCCTAAACAGCGACGTGTGATAAGCATGGCGTCCTCACCAAGAAGACAAAGGGGCTCCTCAGGAACCTCAAGACCTACCACTGCGTCGCCTCCTCCGGCATGCTCTACCTCTTCCTCAAGGAGACTGATGAGAGACAGCGGAAGGTGAGGTCACAGCTGAGGGAATGAAGTTTATTGAAGTTCATGGAATAAACGATTAAACGATTATTATTTGTATCGGTTGTGCTGCTTTATGGTTTAGTACTGTGAAAATGTAAGATGTGAAATATAAACTTATTTTTGCATTAATCATCCTAAAGACCTGTCTTAAAAAAAAGAAGATACATTTGAAGACAAATTTTGATAAGTAGAAATAAATTAATAGCTAAAGCGTTAAAAATTGGAAGTTCCTTCCGTTAAACTGCCCTGATCTGAGAGCAAAACATAACTACATGTCTAGCTGTCTAGTAAAGCGAGACATTCATACTGTCAATGTTGATGCTTTATATATACAGTAGATACATTCCTTGTTTTTCTCCGGGCAGACCATCGATCTGAGCGGATACACGGCGAGGCTGGCCACGGGGGAAGACATACGAGACCAGCGGAAGAGAGACTCGGCCTTCGAGATCGTTGGCCCGGGGAAGAAGACCCACACGGTATGTGTTGCAGCAGACGTTGACGGAGAGAGGGTGAAAAGAAAAGGAAAAATCCAATATGTATAAGTACATATATATATATATATATATATATATATATATATATATATATATATATATATATATATATGCATATATATATAATATGTGTGTGTGTGTATGTGTGTTGTGTGTGTGTGTGTGTGTGTGTGTGTGTGTGTGTGTGTGTGTGTGTGTGTGTGTGTGTGTGTGTGTGTGTGTGTGTGTGTGTGTGTGTGTGTGTGTGTGTGTGTGAGTGTGTGTGTGTTTGCGTGTGCGCGCGCGCGTGTGTGTGTGGTCTCACCCTCTAAGAGTTGCCCATACAGCAAGTTCCCTTCATTCCGCAGTTCATCGCCCGGACCCCCCGAGACAAAGTGGAATGGCTGGCCGCTCTCGACCGAACCATTAGGTCGGGACGCAGGAGTCAGTCGAGCTTTGCCTTGGACACCTTGATCTCGCTAGAGGAGCCGCACCGCCTGTCGCAGCCGCAGTTGGTGGCCGCGAACAGCCCTCTTATTCTGCCGCCGAAGCTTGGACCGCAGCCTCTCCCAGAGGAAAAGAAGGACGACCCTAAGCCAGCCGAGGACGACTATTACTATCATGATGTCTCTGCGGATGTGAAGGAGGAGGTAAGAATAAAGACTAGAGTGAGGGAAATGGAGCTGGGAGAGAGAGAGAGGGAGAAGGAAAAAGGAGAGGGAGAAGGAGAGGGAGAGGGAGAGGGAGAGGGAGAGGGAGAGGGAGAGGGAGAGGGAGGGAGAGGGAGAGGGAGAGGGAGAGGGAGAGGGAGAGGGAGAGGGAGAGGGAGAGGGAAATGGAGAGGGAAAAGGAGAGGGAGAGAAGGAGAAGGAAAAGGAAAAGGAAAAGGAAAGAAGAAGGGAAAGGGAAAGGGAAAGGGAAAGGGAAAGGGAAAGGGGAAAGGGGAAAAAGAAGAAGGAGAAGGAGGAGTAGGAAAAAGGAGAGAGAAAATGAAAAGGAAAGAGTAGAGGGAGAGAGAAAGTAAGGACGGGAGTGGGGGAAGGAGTTAAAAAGACAGAAGGAGAGAGAGAGAGAGAGAGAGAGAGAGAGAGAGAGAGAGAGAGAGAGAGAGAGA
>BOPN01000761.1:160000-162500 GCA_017312705.2 Penaeus japonicus
CAGTATATTATTGTTACATTTGAACATTATGAAGAAGCAATACGGAAACCAAGGCTTAACACTTTAACTTCAGGCTACCACACCATCGTTTCACCCTGAGCGCGAAGAAAACTTGTAATAGTGCTGTCAGAGGAGCAATACGAGATTCTACATCTCAAAAATAAAATTCATTCTTAAATGTATACGTATGGGGAATAAGATTGTACTATTAAGCAAGAGACAGCTATTGACTTAAACGGTGTTTACAGAGTAGATCAGATGCTTATAATGAATTAGTATAGAATACTGGTGGGTAACGACCGTTTCTGTAGCCATTCAATATAGTGGAAACATTCTACAATACATAAATAAGTGAAAAGTATTAATCTGCATTGAGAGCAAGCTATGTTCTTCCTACAGCATTCCCAATGTGAATCGTAATCCCCTGCCAGACAGCTTCACCCATTTCATTAGCTCCCTTACCTATAGTAATCAGAGAAGTTTTTATATTCATCATTTGGTCGTGTCATTTACTCTAATTAAAATACAGTAATTCATTTCTGGATTATAAAAGCTGTCATAAAAAATCCTAAGTACATCTAACTGTTTCATGAATTATTAAAACAAATTAAAAATCCTAGTCTAAATCTGAATGGCAGTGGACCATGAGTATTTGGAAAAGCTTTAAGTGGGCCATTGCCTTAAAAAGAATTGAAGACCACTGTTCTAGGACAACCGCCTTCTGGACACCTGAGCCCAAAAGACAACTCCTCCTGGCTATGAAAACATTAAGAAAGAATAACAAACATAGTTAGTAACATTAATTACACTAACAATGCCAAACTATTTTTTTCTGCAAATATATAAAGGAGAGAAGGGGTTAGGTGAGAGAGAGAGAAAGAGTGAGTGAGTGAGAGAGAGAGAGAAAGAGAGAGAGAGAGAGAGAGAGAGAGATAGAGAGTGAGAGAGAGAGAGAGAGAGTAGAGAGTGAGAGAGAGAGAGAGAGATGGAAAGAGGAAGGAAAAGATGGAGAGATCAATCCTCATTATGTGTGATCCTGCATATTAGAAATTCGTAAGTTACAACATGCAAAGTACATATACATTTACAACATACTCAGAGACATACTCATGCACAAATTTTAATGTACAAGGTTCCAATGCGAAGACCGATCATTCCTACGAATCTGCTTATACATTAGACGAATACATCCCTTTCCTCGCATAATTCAGTGCATGTTGCTCATTACAATCTTTATTTTACCCCGTAGTATCCGTTATACTCCATGCCCTCCCTACCATTGAGGCCCAAATTGTGGGGCATATGGAGTTTCCGCGGATTCATTTTAATATATATGAATAGTCGAAGGGAGGAGGAATCCATCGATGCCACTTACGTCGCATATCGTAATACGGCAGTATGCATTAAAATATAAGAGGGATATTCAGAATTTAAATGTAGCAATGAATAGCATTAATGAAGCATAAACTTTGCCCCCGGACAACGAAAGATAGTGAGTGCACACCTGGGATATTCTCCCCAAAATTCTATCGCACACCTGCACTCGGGTGTAAACCACATCCAAGTAGTTATGGGCTAATCTTAGCTACCAGTAATAACTACGACTTCACACAGTGAAGTTGTTTCTTGTAAAACTAAAAGCAATATTTTGGCCACACTACCTTCAAAGTGTCTTTACACTTGTAATGTAAACATAAAGTTCACAACTGCAGTACAAAAAAATGCGTGTGCAAAGCTTGAGTACAGTGATAAGAGAGAAAGTTACAGATGTTACCCCCAAAAATTATCGATCCCATTTTCTTCGTTTTTTCAACATCTTAAAGAAAGTTGATTTTCATGTGAAACTCGTGTTTCACACTCATCGTGCTTTACCAAAAGGTTCCGGTTACAGATACGTAAAGTAACCAACCATCAGTAGCAGCGTTACTTTGAGGGAGATTAGTCAGGCTGTTTTTCCCCGGGGCTGTTCATAAAGGATCCGTGACTGAATCCAGGGACGTCCATTCCCAATGACGCCACTCTAGTCAGATCCATTAGTATCTACCTAAAGAAGGTAGGGAAATGTGTGTTCCTGTATTGGGATTTAGACGCAGGATAATTAGGGAATGAAAGTGCTATTCCCAGATTAGCCCAAAGTGACAAGGTAACGAGACGATTTTTTTAGGGTCGGTCCCACAGAGGGGCCTATGTACTAAGGGAGACTGGGCGCATTCCCACGGGTTCTCTCTAAGGAGCGCATGCAAGCAGAGGTTAGAGTTAGGGTTATGCAATTACTGTTTAATGAATTATGAGTATTAGATACGGCTTCACCATAACATATAGGAATCCGTTACACTATAGAAGATACACATGTGTGAGAAAATATGTTAACATTCTAATATGAAATGATTAAATATGCGGAGTTCATTATAACAAAAGTAGTAAAAAAGGTATCGATGAGACTGAATGATTTCCACGACACAAGATATGTAATTGACGCATTTCGAATCCGAAACGCGTC
>BOPN01000761.1:170000-172500 GCA_017312705.2 Penaeus japonicus
AACTTGTGGTAGAACTAATACTTGATAAAAACAAAAGTACATTACGAATGGTAGATTATCTGATAGATATTTTATAAAATCAATGAGAAACTCTCCCATTTCTCTCTCATAGAAACTTAACGTGATGATGAAGCTCCCAGCCATGGACGTCGTACTGTCTTCGGTAGTAGATGTCTTTCAAAGAACAGTGGATGGCTTTCAAAAGACAGAAAGCAGAAGCCGGTATGCAACTGTAGCAGCAGTTGTTGTGTCCTACGGCGCCTTCTCGCTCTACCGATATGTCACCAAAAGAAACCGAAGGTAACGGTTATGTATGGTATATTAAAGTATGTGACTAAAAGCCAAGATTCAGACAGTTTCTTCACATTTTCTCGCGCCCTTATTTCCCTCCGTAACTACCTTCTTAGGAGGAAATGGGAAGACGTACCTAAGGACGTGGTACTCGTCCACGCTCTTCCCAAAGGTCGCCTCGCTCCCAACGTTTCGCCTTTCGTTCTGAAACTAGAAACTTATCTGCGGCTCGCTAAGATCCCCTACCAGGTGATGATACCAGGTACAAGTTATTAAACGCCTTGGGCTTTAGGTACTGTGATTAAATACCTTTGGCCTAAGGATAGATCGATTTACTTTTTTTTATATGTCTTAGCAATCTTTTCGCTATTCATCATATTAAAATACAATTTCGTCATTCCAGCTAGATTTCGATGAACCCGCTTGGGCTAAGGGTAAATCCCCTTGGGTTACCTGGAATGGAAGATGTAGATTCCCAAGTCATCATGAGGCTGGGCGTCACTACGGTAAGGACTTCACCAGCAAACTGACGGCAGAACAACAGGCAGCGGCACAGTCGCTTTGCCTCTCATGGTGACGGAACATCTCTGTTGGTAGGTCGATGGTACATTTCCATAGGCGTTTCACTAGCGCTTGATATTGTAGTAGAAAAGTAAACACGGTGTATCGAGACCATTCACGGTGAGAAGGGAAGCACCTGATATTCACCGTTGCTTTATTTTAACACAATGCAGTGTTGGCATTCACGATGAGAATGGAAGCCTCTGAAATAATGGTGTATGACTTCACAGGGGCCTTCGAGTCTGGCGATATGAACTTAACCGGGTCGCTGCCGTCATCCAGAGCATGGCCAACGTGCCCTTGTACATGCGCCTGGGGATGCCCCTATTTCGCTGGAAAATCATGCGGGACCTAAGAGTACAGGGAATGGGCAAACACAGCCCGGAGGAGGTAGAAGACATGGTGAAGAAGGATCTGGCGGCCCTCTCCCTCTACCTTGGTAAGAAACTAATTAGTTGTGGCTACCAATTGCTTGTACCCGAGTTTCATTATCACCATTCGTGTATTTATTTCCATCCCTTGTCAAGACTCGGTTATAATATACGGCTAATTTCTACAGGTGAAAAGCCGTTTCTCATGGGCAAAGAGCCCAGCGAAGTGGACTGCACGGTGTTCGGATTCCTGGCGCAGCTGAGTGCTGGAATTATCCGGGGTCGCCCTACGAAACCATGCTTGAAGGTCGGTTCTAGCTGCACGTCCGTCGGCTTTCGAAGTTTTGAGATGTGAAATTAGTGTGGGAACCCCCTTCTTCCTTCACACATGATCATTATTCACTTTTTGCTTTCAAATAAATAAGATTTTTTTGTCATTTACATTTTGATTTCAGCGGATTTCCCTAATCTTACTGGCTTCGTACTGCGCATGAAAGAGAGACTGTGGCCCGACTGGGATCGGTGCCTGGACTACCCGGAGACGCTCTAGTTCTTCAGAAACAAACGATTCGAAGACTACTAACGCACGCTCCGTTGCGAGGACACACCTTTGAGAAGAATGAGAAGAATTGGCTGTCAAGGAAGGAATACAAATCTTAGCAGAGGGATTTATGGCATAGAAATGAACTGGGGAGAAGTTTAAGGCCGCTGAGGAATAGTTTTCAGGTTGTACTCTGTGTAGTTCTGTATTTTTTTGAATAAATATATTACCACCATGTCACGGTAAAAGGGCGAAAACAAACTGACATCTACATTTTTTATGCTCCGATGTATTTTAACCACACTTAATACATTTTTATTTCTTCATACATTGTCTAAGATATTGCCATTGTGACAAGGTATGATGCAGAAATGATTATAGGATTATGATTAAATAAAGGATAGGAAGTAGAGCAACCTGGGCTCACAAGGGGAGTGTGACATGGGACATAGAGAACCAATGAGCTAAATCATTTCCTATAATGATTGATGTGCTATTCAGGTGGAGAAAAAATCAACTCTGTTTTTTTTGCACTTTCTGTTGTGATGTAAAGCTATAAAAGTAAAAACGATGATTATTTCATTTCTATTGTACTATCCCCAGCGGTTTATATCTGGTCTGAAATCAGTACATCAAAACTTCTATTTAAATAAATGTGACTCTAATTAGTCCCCTTGAATGTAGCAAGTAACCTCCAAAAACAGAAAGGTTATTAAAAATTATGTCTAATAAATTG
>BOPN01000761.1:182500-187500 GCA_017312705.2 Penaeus japonicus
TGTGGTGTGTCGTAATAGAATATGATTATGGTGTGGTGAAGTATATTTAGGTTTTAATGGAAATATTAATTGTGTGATTTCTTATCATGTTTAGGGAATGCTGGCATGTGGCATTGCGGTCATTTTCAGGCTTTTAGATAGAGGCTTTGGAATTATTTTTGAAATGGGAAGAATAGCAGAAAAATTATTTTAAAATGGAGAGGAACAAATCTCAACAAAGACAATACATCTGTGGAGTTATAATCATTATAATACAAATTACATTCCAAAATGAGTGAATGCCTATGCAAATCATATCTTAACATACAGACCTAAGTATAAAGACATACGAAAGAACAAAAAATCCCTTTGCCGGCAGGGGGTTCCGCATGTGGCGTTGGGTGGAGAACCGTGGGCAGGCGATGTTACAGGAAATGCCACGCATTCCACTTATTGTACAATTGCTGATGCCTTTGAAACGTCGAAAGATTTTCAAGAGCATATATATTCAAGGCATTGGAAGGCACAGCCCAGAGGAAATCCATGGCATTATCGAGAGGGACTTGGCTGCCATCTCCCTTTATCTCGGTGAGTTTGTTTTTTAATTTGGATTGACTGACGCAAATGGAGAAAGGAGTTCTTGATATTTTGAATTATGTATTTCTAAGGTTGAGTGTATAGGATACACGACAATTGGCATACACAACTTAAACAAAACCATGATTGTAAGTCTTATATATCACTGTATTTATGGTAAGGTGACAAGGCCTTCCTGATGGGCAGCGACCCATGCGAGGTTGACTGCGCTCTCTTTGGGTCTCTGGCACAAATTATGTGGAACTACCCTGGCTCACCATATGAAACTATGGTCAAGGGTAAGGTGTTGGGTATTGTATGATAATCTGTATCATTACTTTACCAAATATCATAGAAATTTATTTGTGGTAATATAAATGTTGATTATAGTATACAGTTAAAGTATATACATTTACATATATACATTGTATTGTGCATAATGCAATTTTATCCTTATTCACCAGAGAAATACCCGAACCTGAAAGAATACGTGTTACGCGTGAAGGAAAGACTGTGGCCGGACTGGGACCAATGCCTGAGGAGTCCAAAATGAGCAGACTGCGGAGTTTACATGTGAAGTGACTCTTCCCTGAAAAAGAGTGTTGAATTTATACTTGGTAATAACATTGATGATTACTTTAGGTGATAATATTAGTCTCTCTCTTTCTCTCTCTCTTGTGTACGATACTGGTGCATGCTTATTACTGTTTTTTGTGTTTCTTGATTGAATTGTTGATTGAAGTTAATGTAAATACGTATTCAAATAAAGTGTTGGTATCAAATTTACAGTTTGTTTTATCTTTACAATTATCCTTACTTAAGTCATAGGTGAATTGCAACTGCAAAATTTGCTCTAATTCATGAAAAAAATAGTATAGGAAATAACTGAAAAAAAAGAAACATAACATTAACTATGCATGATTGTTTCCAGAAAAAAATATTGAAATAATTTCTAAACGACATTATACCCGAAGATATCGAAAGGAAAATTACTGGCATACTTGAACAGAATATTTGCGGCGTGAAGATGAAGATGTCTCAAAAGATAGGAATCTTGACTGTAAAGTCAAAGTAGACTCCAGTCACTTGGTTTTCTTGGCTACGTGAAGAGGGTGCAGTTGGCATTCTAAATCATGTAAGATAAGATTATGATTCTGTTGAAATAAGGACTCCTTTTTAATGTAATCACACGTCTGTCAACACGAGCAAAACACCAGGAAAGTTCAAGATATTTGACTTATTTTGGTTTCTGACAACTCAGGTTAGTCAGAAGGAGATAAGCCTAACATCCCATGTCTGTTTAAAACACAGACGATTATCATCTTAGTTTATCTGCAGGTTAGGTTATACTTAACATAATGTAATTTTTCTGTATCATGAAAACTAATAGTCTGAGAGTTCGCATCCTTGTAGAGCATAAGCGGTTGGTAGTGGATGGCTTTCAAAAGACAGAAAGTAGAAACCAGTATGCAACTGTGGCAGCGGTTTTTGTGTCCTACGGCGCCTTCTCGCTCTACCGATATGTCACCAAAAGAAACCGAAGGTACTGGTTATGTACGGTATATTAAAGCATGTGACCATAAGCCAAGATTCAGACAGTTTCTTCACATTTTCTCGCTTCCTTATTTCCCTCCGTAACTACTTTCTTAGGAGGAAATGGGAAGACGTACCTAAGGACGTGGTACTCGTCCACGCTCTTCCCAAAGGTCACCTCACTCCCAACTTTTCGCCTTTTGTTCTGAAACTAGAAACTTATCTGCGGCTCGCTAAGATCCCCTACCAGGTGATGATACCAGGTACAAGTTATTAAACGCCTTGGGCTTTAGGTACTGTGATCAAATACCTTTGACCCAAGGATAGATCGACTTACCTCTTTTATATGTCTTAGTAATCTTTTCGATATTCATCATATTAAAATACAACCTTGTCATTCCAGCTAGATTTCGATGAACCGCTTGGGCCTAAGGGTAAATCCCCTTGGGTTACCTGGAATGGAGAAGATATAGCAGACTCCCAAGTCATCATAGAGAGGCTGGGGCGTCACTACGGTAAGGACTTCACCAGCAAACTGACGGCAGAACAACAGGCAGCGGCACGATCGCTTACTCTCATGGTGACGGAACATCTCTGTTGGTAGGTCGATGGTACATTTCCATAGGCGTTTCACTGGCGCTTGTCAGGCTGTAGTAGAGAAAAGTAAACACGGAGTATCGAGACCATTCACGGTGAGAAGGGAAGTACCTGATATTCTCCGTTGCTTTCTTTTAACACAATGCAGTGTTGGCATTCACGATGAGAATTGAAGCCTCTGAAATAATGGTGTATGACGTCACAGGGGCCTTCGAGTCTGGTGACATGAACTTGACCAAGGTCGCGCCGTCATCCAGAGCATGGCCAACGTGCCCTTGTACATGCACCTGGGAATGCCCCTATTTCGCTGGAAAATCATGCGGGACCTAAGAGTACAGGGAATGGGCAAACACAGCCCGGAGGAGGTAGAAGACATGGTGAAGAAGGGTCTGGCGGCCATCTCCCTCTACCTTGGTAAGAAATTAATTAGTTGTGGCTACCAATTGCTTGTACCCGAGTTTCATCATCACCATTCGTGTATTTATTTCCATCCCTTGTCAAGACTCGGTTATAATATACGGCTATTATCTACAGGTGAAAAGCCGTTTCTCATGGGCAAAGAGCCCAGCGAAGTGGACTGCACGGTGTTCGGATTCCTAACGCAGCTGAAGTGGAATTATCCGGGGTCGCCCTACGAAACCATGCTTGAAGGTCGGTTCTAGCTGCACGTCCGTCGGCTTTCGAAGTTTTGAGATGTGAAATTAGTGTGGGAACCCCCTTCTTCCTTCACACATGATCATTATTCAATTTTTGCTTTCAAATAAACAAGATTTTTTTTCTCATTTCCATTGTGGTTTCAGCGGATTTCCCTAATCTTACTGGCTTCGTATTGCGCATGAAAGAGAGACTGTGGCCCGACTGGGATCGGTGCCTGGACTACCCGGAGACGCTCTAGTTCTTCAGAAACAAACGATTCGAAGACTACTAACGCACGCTCCGTTGCGAGGACACACCTTTGAGAAGAATGAGAAGAGTCGGCTGTCAAGGAAGGAATACAAATCTTAGCAGAGGGATTTATGGCATAGAAATGAACTGGGGAGAAGTTTAAGGCCGCTGAGGAATAGTTTTCAGGTTGTACTCTGTGTAGTTCTGTATTTTTTTGAATAAATATATTACCACCATGTCACGGTAAAAGGGCGAAAACAAACTGACATCTACATTTTTTATGCTCCGATGTATTTTAACCACACTTAATACATTTTTATTTCTTCATACATTGTCTAAGATATTGCCATTGTGACAAGGTATGATGCAGAAATGATTATAGGATTATGATTAAATAAAGGATAGGAAGTAGAGCAACCTGGGCTCACAAGGGGAGTGTGACATGGGACATAGAGAACCAATGAGCTAAATCATTTCCTATAATGATTGATGTGCTATTCAGGTGGAGAAAAAATCAACTCTGTTTTTTTTGCACTTTCTGTTGTGATGTAAAGCTATAAAAGTAAAAACGATGATTATTTCATTTCTATTGTACTATCCCAACGGTTTTTATATCTGGTCTGAAATCAGTACATCAAAACTTCTATTTAAATAAATGTGACTCTAATTAGTCCCCTTGAATGTAGCAAGTAACCTCCAAAAACAGAAAGGTTATTAAAAATGATGTCTGATAAATTGTATCAATATCCCCAACAATCTCGGTTAAGTATAAAAATAATCCCCTTTCTCTTTCTGTTTAAAAAGCTCTACACGTTTTTAAGCATGGAAGACATTCGATATAAATAGCTACAGGTCATGAACTTGGTGTCTATGCTGGATCCGGACGCCGGGGACCAGGCTTGAGATAAATTGATGATAAAACAAAGGTTATCTAATAAAAGTTTGGGGATAAGAATGTCTGTCAACTTATCTCGATAATAAACGAGCTCACACGCATGTACATACATTTTAGTCCCTCATTGGCTTAGTAACCGTTATCTTTAATGTCATAATTATTATCAATATTCTTATTATATTATTACACACGTGGCTCAAAGCCCTCTTACATATCCCCATATATCCATTTGTATATATATATATGTATATATATATATATATATATATATATATATGTATATATAGATGAGACTGAAATAATTTCCACAACGCAAGAGATGTAATTGACACGTTTCCTGATTCGAAATGCGTCAATTACATCTCTTGCGTTGTGGAAGTTATTCAATCTCATTTGTACCTTTTTTATTACTTTTGTTATAATGAACTCCGCATTCTTTTATATTAGAATGTTAACATATTTTCTCTCACTTGTGTATCTTCTATAGTGTAACGGATTCCTACTTGTTATGGTGAAGCCGTATCTCATACTCATT
>BOPN01000761.1:192500-197500 GCA_017312705.2 Penaeus japonicus
CTGGAGACTTACCTGCGCCTCGCCAAAATCCCGTACCAGGTATTACTTGGTGACTGTGGATACATTTTTTGTATTGCAGAATGGTTTATTGATAAGGCTATTATCTATTATATTGATATTCAAAATAGTGACGATAATGGTAAAAGTAACGGTGATAATAACGATAATAACATGTCGAAAAGTTTGAATATAATGTAGATTTTCATTCATTCCGTCAACGTAAAATCATGCCTACCGCTCACCACTGGTATTTCTCAGATGGATTACGAAGAGCCCTTCGGTCCCAAAGGCCAATCACCTTGGATCACCCTGAACGGCAAAGAAATGGGTGACTCACAGCTGATCATAGAGATGTTAGGTCGACGCTTCGGGAACGACTTCACGGCCAAGTTGACGCCGGAGCAGCAAGGGGCAGCTCGAGCGTTTCACATGATGGTGACGGAACACCTTGCATGGTGAGCTTGCTGTGTGTGTCATTACATTTGTCTATTTATTCGTATTTTTGTGGTGTGTCGTAATAGAATACAATTATGGTGTGGTGAAGTATATTTAGGTTTAATGGAAATATTAATTGTGTGATTTCTTATCATGTTTAGGGAATGCTGACATGTGGGATTGCGGTCATTTTCAGGCTTTTAGATAGGGGCTTTGGAATTATTTTTGAAATGGGAAGAATAGCAGAAAAAAAATTTAAATCGAGAGGAACAAATCTCAACAAAGACATACTGCATCTGTGGAGTTATAATTATCATAATACAAATTACGTTCCAATTTGAGTGAATGCCTACACAAATCATAACTTAACATACAGACTAAAAATATACGAAAGAACAAAAAATCCCTTTGCCGGCAGGGGGTTCCGCATGTGGCGTTGGGTGGAGAACCGTGGGCAGTCGATGTTACAGGAAATGCCACGCATTCCACTTTTTGTACAATTGCTGATGCCTCTGAAACGTCGAAAGATTTTTAAGAGCACATATATTCAAGGCATTGGGAGGCACAGCCCAGAGGAAATCCATAGCATTATCGAGAGGGACTTGGCTGCCATCTCCCTTTATCTCGGTGAGTTTGTTTTTTAATTTGGATTCACTGACGCAAATGGTGAAAGGAGTTCTTGATATTTTGAATTACGACAATTGGCATACACTACTTAAACAATACCATGAAACCGTACAGATAATTGTAAGTCTTAAAGATCACTGTATTTATGGTTAAGGTTACAAGGCCTTCCTGATGGGCAGCGACCCGTGCGAGGTTGACTGCGCTCTCTTTGGGTCTCTGGCACAAATAATGTGGAACTACCCTGGCTCGCCATATGAAACTATGGTCAAGGGTAAGGTGTTGGGTATTGTATGATAATCTGTATCATTACTTTACCAAATATCATAGAATTTTATTTGTGGTAATATAAATGTTGATTATAGTATACAGTTAAAGTTTATACATTTTTTTGTATTGTGCATAATGCAGTTTTATCTTTATTCACCAGTGAAATACCCGAACCTGAAAGAGTACGTGTTGCGCGTGAAGGAAAGACTGTGGCCAGACTGGGACCAATGCCTGAGGAGTCCAAAATGAGCTGACTGCAGAGTTTACATGTGAAGTGACTCTTCCCTGCAAAAGAGTGTTGAATTTATACTTGGTAATAACATTGATGATTACTTTAAGTGATAATATTAGTCTCTCTCTCTCTCTTGTGTACGATACTGGTGCATGCTTATTATTGTTTTTTGTGTTTCTTGATTGAATTGTTGATTGAAGTTAATGTAAATACGTATTCAAATAAAGTGTTGGTATCAAATTTACAGTTTGTTTTATCTTTACAATTATCCTTACTTAAGTCATAGGTGAATTGCAACTGCAAAATTTGCTCTAATTCATGAAAAAAAATAGTATAGGAAATAACTGAAAAAAGAAACATAACATTAACTATGCATGATTGTTTCCAGAAAAGATATTGAAATAATTTCTAAACGACCTAATACCTGAAGATAACGAAAGGAAAATTACTGGCATTCTTAAACAGAATATTTGCGGCGTGAAGATGAAGATATCTCAAAAGATAGGAATCTTGACTGTAAAGTCAAAGTAGACTCGGGTCACTTGGTTTTCTTGGGTACTTGAAGAGGGTGCAGTTGGCATTCTAAATCTTGTAGGATAAGATTATGATTCTGTTGAAATAAGGACTCCTTTTTAATGTAATCACACGTCTGTCAACATGAGCAAAACACCAGGAAAGATCAAGATATTTGACTTATTTTGGTTTCTGACAACTCAGGTTAGTCAGAAGGAGATAAGCCTAACATCCCATGTCTGTTTAAAACACAGACGATAATCATCTTAGTTTATCTGCAGGTTAGGTTATACTTAACATAATGTAATTTTTCTGTATCATGAATACTAATAGTCTGAGAGTTCGCATCCTTGTAGAACATAAGCGGTTGGTAGTGGATGGCTTTCAAAAGACAGAAAGTAGAAACCGGTATGCAACTGTAGAAGCGTTTTTTGTGTCCTACAGCACCTTCTCGCTCTACCGTTATATCACCAAAAGAAACCGAAGGTAATGGTTATGTAAGGTATAGTAAAGCATGTGACCATAAGCCAAGATTCAGACATTTTCTTCACATTTTCTCGCTTCCTTATTTCCCTCCGTAACTACCTTCTTAGGAGGAAATGGGAAGACGTACCTAAGGACGTGGTACTCGTCCACACTCTTCCCAAAGGTCGCCTCGCTCCCAACGTCTCGCCTTTCGTTCTGAAACTAGAAACTTATCTGCGGCTCGCTAACCCCTACCAGGTGATGATACCAGGTACACGTTATTAAACGCCTTGGGCTTTAGGTACTGTGATTAAATACCTTTGGCTCTAGGATAGATCGATTTACCTCTTTTATATGTCTTAGCAATCTTTTCGATATTCATCATATTAAAATACAACTTCGACATTCCAGCTAGATTTCGATGAACCGCTTGGGCCTAAGGGTAAATCCCCTTGGGTTACCTGGAATGGAGAAGATATAGCAGACTCCCAAGTCATCATAGAGAGGCTGGGGCGTCACTACGCAAAGGACTTCACCAGCAAACTGACGGCAGAACAACAGGCAGCGACACGATCGCTTACTCTCATGGTGACGGAACATCTCTGTTGGTAGGTCGATGGTACATTTCCATAGGCGTTTCACTGGCGCTTGTCAGACTGTAGTAGAGGAAAGTAAATACGGTGCATCGAGACCATTGACGGTGAGAAGGGAAGCACCTGATATTCTCCGTTGCTTTCTTTTAACACAATGCAGTGTTGGCATTCACGATGAGAATGGAAGCCTCTGAAATAATGGTGTATGACTTCACAGGGGCCTTCGAGTCTGGCGACATGAACTTGACCAAGGTCGCGCCGTCATCCAGAGCATGGCCAACGTGCCCTTGTACATGCGCCTGGGGATGCCCCTATTTCGCTGGAAAATCATGCGGGACCTAAGAGTACAGGGAATGGGCAAACACAGCCCGGAGGAGGTAGGAGACATGGTGAAGAAGGATCTGGCGGCCATCTCCCTCTACCTTGGTAAGAAACTAATTAGTTGTGGCTACCAATTCTTTATACCTGAGTTTCATTATCACCTTTTGTGTATTTATTTCCATCCCTTGTCAAGACTCGGTTATAATATACGACTAATTTCTACAGGTGAAAAGCCGTTTCTCATGGGCAAAGAGCCCAGCGAAGTGGACTGCACGGTGTTCGGATTCCTGGCGCAGCTGAAGTGGAATTATCCGGGGTCGCCCTACGAAACCATGCTTGAAGGTCGGTTCTAGCTGCCCGTCCATATGGAACCCCCCTTCTTCCTTCACACATGATCATTATTCAATTTTTGCTTTCAAATAAACAAGATTTTTTTTTTCTCATTTCCATTTTGATTTCAGCGGATTTCCCTAATCTTACTGGCTTCGTATTGCGCATGAAAGAGAGACTGTGGCCCGACTGGGATCGGTGCCTGGACTACCCAGAGACGCTCTAGTTCTTCAGAAACAAACGATTCGAAGACTACTAACGCACGCTCCGTTGCGAGGACACACCTTTGAGAAGAACGAGAAGAGTCGGCTGTCAAGGAAGGAATACAAATCTTAGCAGAGGGATTTATGGATTGAAATGAACTGGGGAGAAGTTTTAGGCCGCTGAGGAATAGTGGCAGGTTGTACTCTGTGTAGTTCTGTATTTTCATAATTAAATATATTACCACCATGTCACGGTAAAAGGGCGAAAACAAACTGACATCTACATTTTTTATGCTCCGATGTATTTTAATCACACTTAATACATTTTTATTTCTTCATACATTGTCTAAGATATTGCCATTGTGACAAGGTATGACGCGGAAATGATTATAGAATTATGATTAAATAAAGGATAGGAAGTGGGGCAACCTGGGCTCACAAGGGGAGTGTGACATGGGACATAGAGAACCAATGAGCTAAATAATTTCCTATAATGATTGATGTGCTATTCTGGTGGAGAAAAAATCAACTCTGTTTTTTGCACTTTCTGTTGTGATGTAAAGCTATAAAAGTAAAAACGATGATTATTTCATTTCTATTGTACTATCCCAACAGTTTTTATATCTGGTCTGAAATCAGTACGTCAAAACTTTTATTTAAATAAATGTGACTCTAATTAGTCCCCTTGAATGTAGCAAGTAACCTCCAAAAACAGAAAGGTTATTAAAAATGATGTCTGATAAATTGTATCAATATCCCCAACAATCTCGGTTAAGTATAAAAATAATCCCCTTTCTCTTTCTGTTTAAAAAGCTCTACACGTTTTTAAGCATGGAAGACATTCGATATAAATAGCTACAGGTCATGAACTTGGTGTCTATGCTGGATCCGGACGCCGGGGACCAGGCTTGAGATAAATTGATGATAAAACAAAGGTTATCTAATAAAAGTTTGGGGATAAGAGTGTCTGTCAACTTATCTCGGTAAAAAACGAGCTCACACGCATGTACATAC
>BOPN01000761.1:220000-232500 GCA_017312705.2 Penaeus japonicus
TGGAATGAGCTTGCCTTTCTACAAACGGCTTCTCTTCCCTCTGTTTGTATGGCAGCAGCAGAATGCACTCTGGCACCAGGGCGTGGGTCGGCACTCACACGGTGTGGTGCGGGCGATGATGAGAGAAGACTTGCTGGCTCTCTCGAAGTACCTCGGTATGTTGGAAAGGCGGATTATAGTTTTTCTTTTACATTCAGCTTGTTTTCTCAAATACAAATGTCGTTTTTTCGTTTTTTTACTCGTTTTATATACATACACAAATACATACATACATAAATATATATATATATATATATAATCATATATTATATCTATATATAGACACACACACACACACACACACACACACACACACACACACATATATATATATATATATATATATATATATATATATATATATATTTATATATATGCATATATGTATGTACACACAAACACACACACACACACACACACACACACATATATATATATATATATATATATATATATGTGTGTGTGTGTGTGTGTGTGTGTGTGTGTGTGTGTGTATGTATATATAGGTATAAATTTATTTATATATTTATACATCCATGTATATAGATGTATATATACATATATTTAATATATATATATGCATATATATAATGTATGTATATGTATATATATGTATAAATATATATATATATATATATATATATTGTATATATATATATATATATATATATATGTATATATATATATATTTAAATATATATATTTATATACATATAAATATATATATGTATATATATATTTATCTATATAAACATATATATAAATATATAAATAGATAAATGAATAAATAAATATACATACATATACATATACACATGCACATATACCTACTTGTATGTATGTATATATGTTTATTTACAAACTATTAGCAAACATATAAGAAATTGAAATCATACTTGCCATTGATATTAATTTTGCTTATTAGTACTGATATTTGTAAGTAGTGCCGCTGTTGATACCATTATTGGTATTATTGCCCATAGCTATTATTGTTGAATTGAAACAAAAACTATCATCAATATTTTCGATAATAATGTTGCTCAGAAATTGCTATCATTATTAAAATCATTACGCTCATTGATATAATCATTATCATTACCATAGTTAGTGTTAAGTATGTACTAAATAATGGTAATTTTACAATCGAAGGTGACAAGCCCTTCCTAATGGGTGACAAGGCATGCGAGGCGGACTGTTCCATGTTCGCTTTCTTAGCAAACATTGTGCATAACTACAGGCGCTCTCCATACTACGCTCTTATAGCTGGTGGGTAAATGTTGTTAAATTTATTCCTATTATTTATTTTTTTGTCAACAAGTGTTGAGAATGAAATACAGGTAAGGTCCGTTTTCTTATTGAGTGATAGAATAAATAGTATGTGCTTGGTAATATTATATATTTGATAAAAACGTTTGGTGACACACACACACATGTATATATATATATATATATGTTTGTATATATATATATACATATATATACACACATACATATACATACATACACACACACACACACACACACACACACACACATATATATACACACACATTCATATACAATGCCCGTAGTGAGTTGGTCCATCTCCCCCTTTCCAGAGGAGCTGGTGAATTTGCGGAAGTACGTGGAGCGTCTGAAGGGCCAGCTGTGGCCAGACTGGGCCGAGTGTCTGGCACCAGCATGACCCGCGGGTTTCGGGCTCTGGTTCGTCCCTCGCCGCCGCCGCCACACGCTCTCACTCGGCCATCGCTGTCACGTCGTCCTTTCGGATATAAGATATTTTTCAGTAAATGGGATTATTTTTTAATTGTATGTTTCGTCTTTCTGATGCTTGTATAAATATTTATTCACAATTCTTATGCAAAGAGAATGAGAAAAGGATATGATCTGGTGAATACACGCATATATAGAAAAGGCAAAAAAATGAAATAATAACACTTATACAGTGTTTTATGAACAGACAGACTTCTATAAACTGTGAGACTGGCTTTTAACACATTGCTCATAACTGCAAAACAACTCTATTGGCATAATCGCAATACACATCCTTATCAAGGCGTGGTGCCAAAGTGCCTTGTGGTCTGAATGGCATGGTGTACTGTAGATTTGCGTGCGTGAACACACTTATCCGAATACATAAATCTATTCATATTTTCGTATAGTCAAGCCACCATTACCGCTCGAACACAAATACAAACACATGAACACACACGAATATCAAAGATATATATGGAAAAAAAATGTAAACATAAGTAAACGTAAAGTTCTTCATGATTCAGATGAAATAACAATCGAAACGAAAGAAAGAAAGAAAGAAGAATAACAATACAATCTCTCGGCAACATTTCAGCTGTTTCAACATTTATTATGTGTAGGTGTGGGTATAAACACCTGTCCCGCAGATGCTGTTTTGATGTGTCGTTAGATGAGCTTTGAGTGGATTAAATTTGATATTAGAATGATTTGGCTAGCTTATAGGTGACGTTTAGATGACATTAGAATGGTGAATTATGGACAACTTGAGAACAATAGGATGACTTAAGAGTAACTTGAGAGATGAACGCCGTGGTTAAGCTGTCTAGCTATTAGGCGCTAAAGCGAAGGTATCTAAATCAGAGATAGAGAGAGAGAGAGAGAAAGAGAGAGAGAGAGAACGAGAGAGAGAGAGAGAGAGAGAGAGAGAGAGAGAGAGAGAGAGTGAGAAAGAGAGAGAGAGAGAGAGAGAGAGAGAGAGAGAGAGAGAGAGAGAAAGAGAGAGAGGAGTAACATGGGAAAATATAAATAAAATGATAAATAAACTAAATCACAGACACTATATCATACTCACACGATGCAGTGCAGCAACAGGCAGCATGGGCGAGCACATGGGCGTGAGTCAGATGGGCTGCGAGGAAGGAAAGAGTGAGAGCGTCAGCGAGAGTGAGAAGGGCGAGGGTCGTAGGGTCAGGGTAATGCGAAAGTGTGTTGGAATTACTGCGTCGTTGCATTTATTTGGGTGAGAGTCGTGATCGTATGACATGAATAAATGCAATGAGGACTAAGATAGATTAAGTACCCTAGGCGTGTGGGCGGTGGAAGGAAAGGATGGAGGGCTCGCTGTGGGCGTGAGGAAAATGTGCTAGGCAGTGAGGATAATTGTGTGGTGAGGATTGTGAATGGTGAAAGTGTGATGAAATGTCATGGAAGTGAGGATACATTAATCGTAGAAGTGTGCTTTGTGAATATGATTTGTCTGGCGATTCATACACTAAATAAGAGGCTTTGATATAAAAAAGTGCATTGTGGATAAAGAGTGTAAAATAGGAAGAGAGTGCATTCCAATTAGTGTAAAGTTAATGGCGTGAAAATTGAACACTGGCACAATAACATGCATAAAACATGATATGTGTACATAGTGGTTAACGTTTGGTGTCTGATAGTGCAGGTGTTAACATCCATTTGATATGTAGCAGTTAGTACTAAAGATAATTTTCCACTGATGGAAGCCAACCACTGGACAACGAGAAAGACTATGCCAGTGGTGAGGAAGTCCCCGATCCCATGTGGCGACATGAACGCTGGGCTCGAGGAGGGCGAGTGTCCATGTGTCTGTGGGCGGTACGGTTGTGTTCGTGGTGGCGACGGCGGTTGCGGTGACATAACACACGCACGCACACGCACACGCACACAGACACACTCAGTCACACAGAGACAAACATAAATGCTGCACACTCGCTCACACACAAGCGCCTACGACGAACGAACACACGAACACGCCCACCCTCTCCCCCCACCACGCGGCTGCGGCGAGGCAAGAGGTAACGTTGCCACAGTCGTAGCTCCATGCAGTGCCGGTACGACGTCGAACTGCGAGGTTGTTCGGAAGGAAGGTCGTCAACGCAAAGTTACTCATGCGAGCACGTGGCTATTTGTTTATTTTCTTTTATCAATATTTTTATTAATGTAAGATTGGACCAAAGAGAGAAAGAGCGAGATGTTAAAAAAATCACGGGTACGTGGCTCCGTTTTCTGTGAAATGTGAAATACGATGCAGACGCAGAACTGGCGAAGCACTGGAAATTCGACCGTCTGGCAGATGTCCGGAAGTGGCTCAATCGCATCCTCTGCACGGCTACATGTGATCAAGAGCGTTACCGAAGGTACGATGATTTTTGTTCCAGCTTTCTGTGATTGTAACACTGTCAAGTACCCTAAAAGTAGCAAATGGGGACAAAATATTCCTGATAGTAACTATATTTAGGCCTTTTTTCTGCCAGTACTAGCTGAAAGTGTAAGCAAGAATTACCACAACCAGCAATGATTATGTGATTTTACTGCTAACAGTATATGAAAGAACTATGATAATAGAGTGAGCTTTGTTATTGCGGCTATTTTGGTAAGAGCAATAACAACAACAAGAAT
Organism: Penaeus japonicus; assembly: GCA_017312705.2. Classification (NCBI taxonomy): domain Eukaryota; kingdom Metazoa; phylum Arthropoda; class Malacostraca; order Decapoda; family Penaeidae; genus Penaeus; species Penaeus japonicus. Next base: position 224,441 of record BOPN01000761.1, read on the forward strand.
GAAATTCGTTGATGAAGTGAAGCTGGACTACTTACGAAAGAGATGACAATGAATTATGTAATAGAACTAAAGAAGACAACAATAGTATTAATAGCAATAGCAAAAGTTGCGTTGACTTGAGGCTTACGATAGTTAAGAGCAATTTATGGAAACCAGTATATTACATGAAAGAGTGTTGTTTACACACACACCAAGGTTAACTAACTTTCAGAGACTTTTCCCATTCTTTATTATTTCGACAGTCCCAGGGGTGTGGGGGATGGGGAGGGAGGGAGGTGATTGAGAAGGAAGGAAGGAAGGGGGGGGGGGGTCTTATTGGCAAACCTTCCGGAAACATTAACCCGGAAACTCGGACTCTTTGAAGAACCAATGGCTAAACAATTAGATCTCTCGCATGTCTAATACCGAACCGAAGCCAGTAAAGATATACGATTTCTGGATTTTACTGTTATAACTTGTTATATTTTCTTGAAATTACGCACCATCTCACATCAAAAGTAATGCTACCACTTTAATTGTTGTGTTTATCAACAATGGTGATGTTTATCATGAAGTAATTTTCCAATTAATTCTGTAGCACTACTAATATCTAATTGTCATAATCACCATCACCTTTGTTATCTAAATTCAAATGTTTACAGTATCTACCCCCGTACCATTAATATGGCTCTCCATCTATATAATTTCTAATAATACTCCTCTTATCATATTTACCACCAGTAACAACGCCGTGAAGATAAATCCATTATAAATAACCCAGCATCCACTATACCCCTTAAATATCTTGACAATTGAACTTCAAAAGCGCGTAATCAAGGCCGCTAAAGTGCTGACGAATGGCCAGACGTCGCGGTTATAACTAGCTAATGGATGTGTTACTTCTGAACACGTGCTACCTCTTGCGTCGAATGAGATATCAACTAGCGCCCCCTTGTCTCTCCCTCCGATTCCTCTTTATGCGAATATTCTCCTTTCCCTTTTCCTTTTTTCCTCTTCCCACTCCACTTTCCCTTCCTTTTCCTTTCCTCCCCTTCTCTTCCTTCGTCCTTTAAGACTTGCGTTGCTCTTTAGGGCTCTTGTAATTACCTGCTGATTTGATGGATGGGACGCCAGCACGCAAGTACCTATATTGGAACATAAATATCTGTTTATTATTGTTGATAATATTGCATATTTGCTGGTATGTGGTATGCAAAATGAATTTCTGTTATAGTGTAAATACAGACACGTTACCACGATTTAACCGAGTGTTTTCGTAAGACATCAGACCTGTATGCCTCATTGGCATGTAAGGGACAGTGTAAGTGTGGGAGCTCCAACCACATGATTGTAATTTGTTCGCGTTTCCCACGACCTTCCCACGCCTAGATGTAGCGGCAGATCCTACGACAGGTCCTACGGCAGGTCCTACGGCAGGTCCTACGGCATGGCGCCCTTGCGGAAATAGGCAATCGCTTCCGCTTAGCCCGGTCTGCGAGAGGGAATTTACTGCTGCCGCGGAATGTGTTCGATACTAAACGGAAATTCTGTATCTGTTATCTGTATTTTGCATTGCAAATATGCTTTGTGATATGCTTCTATTTACGCTCGGTCGAATGTAATCATTTAATGACCACATATTAACCATGGTACTTTGAATCAGAAAATTGAAGCGCAAATGATTATAATAAAATGGATATAAAAGATGATAACATCATCCTATACATCAAAGCAGCAAAAACGTAAACTTTACTGAATAAAAGAAAAGAGAGAAAGCGTGTCGGCACACATACAATGCTCTCTTGAGGAATGCAGTTGTAACTGTGAAAAGGCACAATACAATTCTGACGAGATATGGATATAGACTTTTAGATAAAATGTGGTAACGACAAAAAAGGAAAGAGAGAATAATGTTGATCTTGATCGAATACTGCCAATTTACGTGAAAAATATTGGTAAATAAATACAAACAAACATATGCATGTAGTTTTTAGTAGTATTCATAAAGCAAAATATAAATCTTACATCAGTCAAAACAGTAAAAACAAGCTGTATTTCCCTTATAATAAAATGTACATCACGAGGTAAACCTTCCCGCTTGAAATCAGAACTCATCCTTTCCCACTATCACACGAAAGGAAGAACGAAAGCAAGCTAAAAAGAGAGCCTCCATAAACACGAATTCGGGCGTCTGCAAACGCTCTTTAGCTCACGTTCCGCCGCCCATAACAGGGGAGCCTAAGCGATGGTCGAGCCTCCCCTCCGCGCGCCCTTCCGCTGGGGGGAGCTCGCGCATTCTGTAAATCCAATGGAGGTCCTCTCCCTCGTCTCAAGTATGCGGAGGCCATGCGGATGGGTGTGTTGTGTGTGTGTGTATATATATATATATATATATATATATATATATATATATATATATATATATATCCCCACACACAAACTGTACATGTGAATCTTTGTATGTCTGATATCTATTTATCAATATCAATCTCTCTCTCTCTCTCTCTCTCTCTCTCTCTCTATATATATATATATATATATGTATATACATATATACTTATATATATGTGTATTTATACATGAGCACACACACACACACACACACACGCACGCACACACACACATACACACATACTCGCACGCATATCTATGGATATCTATCTATCTATCTATCTATCTATCTATATATATATATATATATACAGTACACACACACGTCTGTATTCATGCACACAATAACACTCACACAGACACACACAGATAAATATGCAAATGCTTGGGAGCTAATGCATGCGTGCTTAAATGACAACACACGAATGAACACCACTACAAATTCAACATTGGTGCATCCTTGCACATTGCACCTGCAACATGACTGCTAATAATGCTTTTTATGTTATTTGTTAGCCAGAGCTTCGCGTTGGTAAACCACACAGATAAACCGCAATGAACCACAGGCCATTTAAGTGCCACATCCTGGCACGGGTTTCAGACGCTTCGAAGCGCTTCATTTCAGTCTCGGGTTCACGGCCAGTTACCGGAGAAGCGGGTGCGCGCGCAGGTGATACGGCGTCACGTCACTTTTTCACCGAAGCGGGAGGCTTGGCTTACGTGGATCCAGGTTTCATTCGGTGGTTTCGTTGTTGCGTTATGTATCTTATTAGAGATTTTTGTTTTGTTTGGCGTTGAAAGGGAGTGAGGTGGGGTGGGGGTGGGATAAGGGTGAGCGGCTTGAAGTATGCCTGTTAGGTTGGGGGAAATTAGGTCATTGCGGGTTTAATCAATATAATCGGGCATTTAGCATCGCCGATATCAGATTTTATATCGTTGCAAATAATAACTTTAAGCAAATAAAACATACTGATAATGGTAATGCTGTTGATAATCGTATGCCGATATAAGATGTGAAAGCAACAACAGTAACAAATTAAGTAATGCAACGATAGGACCCACAGTAATATTGTCAGTAATAATAATGATAATGATATTCATAATGATTGCAATAACATCAACATCAACAATAATGAAAATGTTATAAGGATGATAATACCAACACTGGTGCTAAGTAATAATGATCAACAAGGGCAGCAATGATACGGTATAATGTTAATGTCAATATTCATTATTACAGTTTATTATCATTATCATAATTACTACCATTATTAATTTTAATAGATAATGATAACAATGTTAACAAACAAATCATGAAATACGTACTGTTCGTTGGAAAGGAAAAACATTCTTTTCTCTCTCTTCTTGCAAGTTATCTTGCATATTCATATACACCCTTCTCTCCCCCTCCCCTCATTTGACACGGTTTTGCTGACGGCCTTAACCACTCTATTGTGCAATTGAAAACAGGTGGTGGCAAGCAGTGGGTGCTGGGTTAAAGGGACGCGGGGTTATAGGTTTTCGGGTGTTGGAAGTTCGTGTGGGATTGCAACTCATTTGATTCTCTGCAGATGGCGTTTACTGCACTGGTCCGTGTTTGGATATTCTGGGAAACTCGGCTGTAATCTGGAATGTTGGAAAAAAAGTAAAAGGGAGGGGGTGAGGGAGAGAAGTATGCAGAGAGAGTGTGTGTGTGTGTGTGTGTGTGTGTGTGTGTGTGTGTGTGTGTGTGTGTGTGTGTGTGTGTGTGTGTGTGTGTGTGAGAGAGAGAGAGAGTAGAAAGATAAACGAGATTGACAGATAAGTAGTGAGAGAGACTAGACAAACATAGAAAGAAGGAACATAAAACATGTAGAACGAACGAACGAGAGTGTCTACAAGAGCAGAAAGAGCGAGCAAACGTGCAAGCAGAAGCGAGCAAGCAAAGCAACAGCTCGGAAATATCCACAACTGTATGAATGCTTCTAGCACGACCTTGAACTCGGACCTATCACAATGCTACATGCTTTTCCGCCCTGTTACCAGTTGGGACTAAAAGCTACACGAGTGTTCTATACCAGTCCAAGTGTCGCGTTACAGACACTGTGGTATACTTCACACCACGTGGCCCGTAATCCTCATTAGTAATACTATGATGTGCTCTGGTATGTGTTTAACGTAACACTATTCGCATTCTGAATGTTTTAGTCACTGTCATCATTGTCACCAGCTTTGTATCTGTTGTGTTGATTTTACTTTTATTGATTATATTTGTTTCATGTAATATTTCGTTATTTTTGTTATTTATTTCATATTACTGAGCTTTATTAAAGTATATAATTGATACGCTTATCTACAATGGTTTGAATTATATTTCAAATACCTAATTACCTACCTCAATCTCAAAATGATTATCAATGCCAATAGATCTAATTAAATTCATACGTAATCAATTTTTAACAAATGACAATAATCAAAGAGACTTATATAAAAAACTAAACTCAAATGCAAAATAGATCCCAAAAATGAAAATAGAGTACAGAAAAAATAATGTTTTCAAACTCGAATAACGTTACAGAGACAAGAGACATGCCCGCAGAGAGAGCAGCACAGCGATATATCCCTGAAGTAAACGGTGAGAAGGAATTCCAAAGCCTAGTGAACTGAACGAGTAATACATTTCGACGGACGCGATGGATGTTAATGCTGCAATAACTCGTATAGTAAGTGAAGTCAGAAAGAATTATACGTCCTGAAGAGAGAAAAGAGGCCTGTTTGCGAGGACTGCTTGAGTCAGCTGATTTTATGAGACGTAGGCAGTGACCCAAGAATAACTACGTGGGTATTGAAGATGGATAGATGGGTAGATGAGTGGGTGGGCAGGTAAAGAAGGAGAGAGGGAGAGAAGGATAGGGATGATGGAACGGAGAGAAAAGAGAGAAGATAAGAGAGAGAGAGAGGAAAAAGAGGAAAGAGAGAGATGGATTGAGGAAGAGAAGAAAAGAGAAGAGGAGAGGAGAGGAGAGAAAATAGGAGAGGAGAGGAGGGGAGAGAAGAGAAAATAAGAAAAGAGAAGAGAAAATAAGAGAAGAGAGGGAAAGGATATTAGGATTTCCATTTTTATCAAATTAATTCATCAGCTCAATCAGTGTGATTTATATAGAACTACCGCAGTTACAAATCTATTACCGTTATAACTCTGCGATATTGTTATTACTGTCAGCTCTCTTGTTGTATTAATCGTTGTCACATTCGCCGTAACGAATAGCATAATTATAAACCATCATTATTTCACATCACACAATCACAATACATGTAAATCACCAGCCTTTTCACCGTATTCAGTACCTCACTCACTACACTATCATCATCAACACCACTATCACCCCTTCACTAACGAACCTAGTCCGTGATTATCACCATCATAAACTAATCACGTTGTGGCTGGATGATCGCGCCGCCAACGTTGGACTAAACCTCAATTTATCGGGATCCCAATTCCAGTGCGATTTACGATGGCCGCTTCAGGTTAGGTCGATTTTCGAAACGGGCCATCAGGGTTATTATCCCGTGAGCTTATTTTCGAAAGCTAAACAACAACAATAACAATAGAAAGGAGACAAAAATGATACAAAAAGTGAAATATGTAAATGAGGTACAAGGGTATGTTTTTTCATAGGTGATGATAATAACGAGAACAAAAACCATGGCAACGATTATTATGACAGTAACGGCAATGACAGTGTAACCATAACAAGTATAAAAAAAAAAACATTGAGACATTTTATATATATGTATATAAATATAAATATGTATGTGTGTGTAAATGTGCATGGTTAATATGCAATATACAAAATGTCGCGATAAGATAAACAAATAAACAAACAAAATCACAAACAGCCATGTTTACTATAATTCAGCCACACCTGTTGAATACCAAAATGCTAAATAGTATAAAAAGAAACTTTCATTTTCTTTTTCAGTAAACAAAAAACTCCACCTGTGCCAGTTTACTTTCGGGTAGCAGTTTCATAACAGATGTTTTTCGTTCAGTTCAGGTTAACCCATTAAGGGAGTCCAAGGTCCAATTGAAAATTTGGGCGGTTGGGAGGTTTAGGAGGGTGTAGGGTGGAGGGCAGAGGGTAGGGTGTAGAGGATGGGGTGGGTTGGGGTAGAGGGCTTCTAGCAATGGCAGAGGAGACTCATCTGGCATCCACTACACGTCAAGCCAGGTCCATGTTACATATCTTGTTCTCTCTCCCTGTGTCCCCGTCTCCGCATATGGACAGGTGGGACCATTTTCCTGATCAGCCCTGCCCACCTCTCTACCCTACCCGCCCCGTCCTCCGAATGCATAATACATGTCGGAGCTCCAGACCTCTTTAACATGGTAGTCGGCAAGCGGGAAAAAAAGGCATGTCGACAGACAGCCATTCTCCCGTCTTGACTGGAGTCATTGGGACAAACCACTAAAAAAGGGTGTCCTTGAACACTGCCAAATGGAGGAGTAATATATCAGTATTAACGTTACATTTGCTTTTATGACGTGGCTGTGATGTTGAGATATCAGACAAGCCGATCCTCCCTTATTGTGGTCACTTAACATACACTTAAGTATAAACCAGTTTGGTGAATTCACGACCGAATAGAACCGCTGAGGTAAGCACACACCGGTCAGAGCGATATCCTGAGGAATAGTGACTGTTGGTTCCACATATCTCTAACTCTTTCTATAAACTGTATAGATTTAGTTGATGTATTAAGATTTCAGTTTACTAAGCACCGTATTGATCAAAGAAGAACGCTAACAACTTTAGTGATAGTTTCACTAATATGAATATTGTTACGATAATCATAACTATGTCAATCTTATCATCGATGCCATAAATCAACCCCAGAGTAAATGTAACAAATATCTCTTGATGATAATCGACGATAAGGAAAGTAATAAATATACTACCACCTCTGTGGTCTTCTTGGTTAAACCATAGGAACCTTATTTTCTAGATACTTCTCGATCTTTCACTACTTTAAAGAAACAGGGCAGCATATATCTTTTTATCTGTAGATTTATCTTTTCTTTCTTTTCGTTTTATTATTGTACACATTGGAATTCCCTATATATATTTTACATATCAGTTTCAATAAAGAAAAGTCAGTCAATGGAGACAGGACGTATGCAATTAATTATAGAAACAAGACGGCGACACAAGTAGAGGCAAGTGACATTGTCCTGTCACTCAAGCCTTGCTGGAAACCCACATACATTTGTTATGTAACACTCTATTCTGGGTAACACGAATAACATAGCTGATTTCAATAGATCTGAGTAAAAATAATTCAAAAGACATGGCATACACAATAGCCGAGACAAAGAAACGAAGTGACATTGGTGGTAACGTGAAGATTCCAAAATTTATTCTCGTGTATTTTCACATTCTTTCTCCACCTTGTGTTCACAATATCGCCCTCGCTTGAGCTCAATATTGATAAGCCAACGCCCGTAAGATGGTCACCGATTTCGAAATTGTCCGTATCTTAACGCTTCATTTATCCGCAACGGAATAACAATGACTGATAAACTTTGCCAACTTGACTTCTTTTATGTACCAGTAACTTTGTGCTTTGTGCTGTCTAGGGCCTCTGAAAACGCTTAGCTTCAAATCTTAACAATTTGATGTTTGGAAACTTTTGAAAGGTTTGCATGTGTG
>BOPN01000761.1:250000-255000 GCA_017312705.2 Penaeus japonicus
CTTGCGGAGGAGGAGATGGTGGGTATGTGGGAAATGCGGGCATCAGAAACGCCCGTTGCAATGTCTAAAGTAAGTTTGAACGTAAGGATGATCGTACCACTACGTTTTACTACTACTACTTATAATAGTAATAATGTTTATCTTCCTCCTTCATTTATATCTTCTCCTCCCTCTTAACCTGTTCTTTATCCTCCTCCTTATCATCATCATCATCATTATTATCTTTATTTTTATCGTTGTTATTCATGTGGTTATTGCTGCAATGATAATTACTTTTAATATGAAAATGATAATGATAATAATATTGATAACAATAGTGGTAGTAATAACAATAATAAGGATACTAATTATCATTATCATTATCATAATATCTAATTATATATATTTTCTTTGTTATTATCATCATTGTTACTCTTGTTGCCATTGTCATTACTGTCTTTATTATTTGTATTGTTCTTGTCATTGCCATTATTATCATTATCATTATCTTTATTATTATCATTAATATTATCAATATCATTATTGTTATCATCATGATTATTATAATTATTCTTATCATCACTATTGTTATCATTACTATTACATTATAATTGTTATTATCATCATTATCACTATCATTAGTATTGCCGTTAGCATTATTATTGTCATTATCAATATCATTACTTTATTATTATCATCATCTTTATTGTTCTTAACATTATCATTATTCTTGTTATGATGATAACAATCTGAACGACATTAATGACTGATATAATCATGATAATGGTAGTAACTATGACAATAATAGTAAAAGTGGTAGTAGTAGTAGTTATGATAATGATGATGATAACGATGATTATGATATTAATATTGATGATCATAATAATGATCGTGATAGTAATGAAAATAACGATAATGATTATAACAACAACAGTAACAATAATGATAATGTTAATAATGATAACACAAATGCAGATGATAATGATAATACAATAATTACCATTGTCATTTTAGTTCTGGGTCGATGTGTTTTCTTCTCTGAGCTTAGTTCACATTCAGTTTCAGTCGTTACAATAATTACACCTGGACATGATCAGAAATTGTAAAAGCAAAGTCAAGAGTAACAATATTGCATCATATTCAGTATAATCTTCCCGCCTGATATGAATGATATGAATGAGCTTCTTTTACTGTTATTTTGCATCTTGATTTTAGGTCTTCATTGTAATCACGTCACATGTACAACCGTTAGTAAGTGATATTGTATTATGATTATGATCATCATTCTCTCTCTCTCTCTCTCTCTCTCTCTCTCTCTCTCTCTTTCTCTCTCTCTCTCTCTCTCTCTCTCTCTCTCTCTCTCTAAAAAAAAAAAAAAAAAAAAAAAAAAAAAAAAAAGGCCAACCCTGTAATTCGTCTTCATAAAATACACGAAAAGGTGTTAAATGCCACCCACTCACATAGCCAAAATAGTTAGTATATAAGTGGAGCTTTTGCTAAGAAGTATTTCGGCACACTATCTGAGCCTCTTCCTAATCAGCTGATGCTATGCGGAATACAGATGGTGTGGGGAAATCCTGGCACAGAGAAAGGGCCGCTTTCTGACTTCACCTTCTATAATTGCAAACAGCATGTGCAAATGGGTAGCTTTACGCAACCTGGTAAAAACCTACTTTGGGGAAGAGCGAGATAACAGACAAACACGAAACGACGCCAAAGCATTTGCTGTAAGTGATGCAATGTCTGGTTTTAGTTGTAAGTCTTGTCTCTAAGATCATCACAGACGGTACTCGGCATTTTCTTGCGTGTGTTGATTGCATCTGCTTGCATCACCAAAAGCATGACAAATCAAGCAGCAATTCGGAAGTCAAGTATAGGGAAGCTCGCCCTCTTATCAGTGAATCTCTTTTTGGTTTTATCTCTCCTCGATTTCCATGTGAATTACTTTATCCGCTATCCCTGTTGCCCCTATTACATTAACTTTCCATTAAGTTTTTTATTCTATTGGCGCACCGATCTGAATTACGCGATCTGTTTTAACAAGCTTAAAATCTGCTCACCATCCATCCATCCATCCATCTCTATATTTTCAACTACAAGTAAGTTCGCCCCCGCTTTATATCACACATCTTGTCCGCACCACAACCACCACAATTTCTCGGTCAATCACACCTTCCCCAAAGACATCATACAACACCATCTTTTTCCACAACCACAGAAACTCTCAGCACAACGACAACCGACCCTCGAATCACACCCTCAGATCCTGCAGAAAGAAATGTCAGAGGGTCGACGCCAGAGAGCGAGCTGCGAGGAGAGGATCCAGCAGCCTCCCCGGATAGGACTAATCCATTAAAATCAGCTGAAGTCTGGATGGGATTTGAAGGGGAGGGGAATGGCGGGGGGCAAGGGGGAGGGGGTTGACGAGGTGAAAGGGGAAGGGGTTGACGAGGAGAAAAAGGGGGGAAAGGTAGTAGGAGAGGAGGTGATGGAGGGTGGGGCAGGGATGGAAAGGAGACGGAGTGGAAAGGGAGAAGGGGTAAAGGAGGAGAGGCGACGGTGTGGAAAGAGTGGAGAAGGTGACGTGAGGGAAATAAGGGAGAGGGAGGGTAGGTAAAGAGAGAAGAGGAGACTAGAAGAATAGAGGAAGGGGAGATGCAGAGAGCAGAGAGAATGGGGAACATTTGGCAGGAAAGGTCTGATAGATATAATAATGGCATAATTGTTAGAGAATTAAGATTAATTCAGAAAATAAGTAGGAATAAAGAGAAGAGAAAGAGAGAGAGAGAAAGAGAAGGAGAAGAGAAGAGAAGAGAAGAGAAGGGGAGGGGAGGGGAGGGAAGGGAAGAAAAGAAAAGAGAAGAGAAGAGAAGAGAAGAGAAGGGAAGGGAAGGGAAGAAAAGAGAAGAGAAGAGAAGAGAGAGAGATAGAAAGAAAGAGAAAGAGAGAGAGATGGTGTAACATTGATTTCCTCGTCTTTTTCACATTTCTCCATTCTCCTCCCTTCTTCTTTCCTTCGCGAGCAGCTTTTTCCATTTTTCTTTTACGTCTGAATATTCAACGTCCGTCCACACGCTTCATCACCTCCATCTTCTCACGCTTTCTGATGTCAGCGGATTTCTCGGCTCCCTGATTTTATTACTATTTTTTTATTGTTGTTCTTCTTCTGTTTCTCTCTACTCATATTCGGTTCTTTTGGTTTCTAGAATATAACTGAATAACCCTCACTGCTTATCTATTGCTTCATTTTCTCGAGTCATCTTATGTATATCATGTCTGCCATCTTATCTCATAGAATCAAATGCCTTCTCTTAATTACGTTATCACTCCATGAAATGTTCATCCTTTATTTCTCTATCTCTCTCTCTTCTTTTCTATCTTTATATCTATGAATGTGTCCTTCGCTCTCTATTTTTCTCTTCCTTTCTCACATTTGCCCTTTCACCTTGTTTCGTCATCATCCTAGTTCTTAAATCCTTATCCTTGTCCTAAATTGATCCTCATCCTATTTCTTGAGTTTACTGCTAATTTTCTTCTTAAATCACTATTCTGTATCTCAAATCATCATTCTATTTCTTAGATTATCATCCTGTTTCTTCAATTATCATCCTGTTTCTTCAGCTATCATCTTATTTCTTCAATTATCACCCTATTTCTTAAACCATCATCCTGCTTCTTAAATCATCAACCTATTTCTCAAATCATCATCTCATTTCTTAAGTCATCAACCTATTTCTCAAATCATCATCCTATTTCTTCAATTATCATCCTATATCTTGAACCATCATCCTATTTCTTAAATCATCAATTATTTCTCAAATCATACTATTTCTTAAAGTATCGCATTTATTACATAATCATCCATATTTTACTCCATACATTATCATCTATTTTTTAATCTTCGTTTTTACTTTTTCCCTTTCTTTATCCGAGTTTCATGTGTGTCGCTTTAAATTCACATCACTTCCCTCCCTCACCGGCCGACATCCTCCCTCCTTTGCCCAGCAGTTCGTGTATCCAATTTTCCTTATTTTCCTTCTTCCCGTATTTGCTCAGGCGTTTTACTTTCCTTATTTTCTCTCTTCCCGTATTTGCTCAGGATTTTTTTTTTCTTTTATCGTATTTTCTCAGAAGTTTTATTTTTCCTTATTTTCCCTCTTCCCGTATTTACTCACGAGATTTTCCTTATTTTCCTTCTTCCCGTATTAACTCCAGATTCTTTTCTTTATCCATATTTTCCTTATCTTTATCTTATCAATCTTTCTCACATTTATCATCGTTAGATGTGTAATTGGGTATATGTGTGTGTTAGAGGTGCTGTTTGGCCAAGCCTTGGTGTTAATTATTTCCTTTTGTTATTAAATATTTTAAATAGGAAAGAAAAAAATAAGGAAGGAAAGGAAGGGAGGAAAGGAAAGAAAGAGAAATAAGGGAAAGAAAAAAGGAAAAAAATAGAGGGACATAAAGAAAGTAATGGGATGAAAGAGACAAAGAAGAAATATTATAGGAATTAAAGAAATAGAGAGAAAGAGAAAGAGAGAGAGAGAGAGAGAGAGAGAGAGAGAGAGAGAAAACAGATAAAGGGAAGAGGGAGAGAGAAAGATAATGAAAAGAAAAAAAGAAACGAAAGAAGAAAATGAAAAAAAGGAAAGAAAGAAAGAAAAACTAGGAAAAAGATGAAAAAAAAAAATCGAATTCAGTCACTTTGTAATATTTTCAGCTTCATCAAATTTTCCCCAAATTCACAGCTATGTTAGCACCATCACATCCTCCCCGGCAACAAGCAACGAGCTCACTCACTCAGACTCTTGAAGTGATGAAGTGTACTCAGAAACGGCTGTTGAGACTCCTGCAAGAAACCATGCATGCGGTTAAGATCTATCTTAATTGAGTCCTGGTCGTTAATTCTTACTTATGTTAGCTGAGGATCTGCCAGTGGCTGTAGAGGTATTATGGTAGGAAAGTGTTGGTGTCGAAGTGTAGAATATATATTGTATAGTGTATGGTTTGAAGTTAGAAGA
>BOPN01000761.1:260000-267500 GCA_017312705.2 Penaeus japonicus
CGCTCATATTATCAAGAGTATTCTCCCTCCTATAACTTGAGCCTCTCTAGTTACACATGATAAATACTGCAAAAAATAATTCAGTACATGTTAAACCACTACAACACGAGCACACGTGTATGGATGCCTTCTTAGACCAGCTACGTGTTCGTTCTAAGGTCCATATGGCACAGTAGCGGCTTTATCTACCTAAGGAAGTGATAAGCAATATGTGTGGTGCTAATGAAGGTATAGATGGAAAATCAATGATTAGATCTTATTCTAATTGGCGTGATGTTAGAACACTATCAGTTGGCCTTGTTTGACCCCAAAAGAATATTAAGGAGAATAATGCATTGAAAGCAAATATGCTAAAATGGAGCGAAAAGAGTAGAGTAAATGTTAGTGTCCTCTTTCATTACTCACTATCTTTCCTTCACTTTCATGGGTCATTACAGAGCCACGTGTGTCAGTAGGTTTTTACAGCATAGCAACAAGGAGGGGGGACAGTTTTTTTCTTCATGATGACACTCGTGTATATGTACACATGTCATCTCCGATGCTACTCTACAATGGCACAATAGACCATAGGAATATGAATGTGTGATGTATATGTATTAACTGTCATTACTCTATTCTATTCTTTCTTTCTCTCTCTCTCCCTCTTTCTCTCTCTCTCTCTCTCTCTCTCTCTCTCTCTCTCTCTCTCTCTCTCTCTCTCTCTCTATATATATATATATATATATATATATATATATATATATATATATATATATATATATATATATATATATATATATATATATATATATATATATATGTATATATATATATATATATATATATATATATATATATATGTTTATGTATGTATGTATGTATTTATGTATATATATGTTCAAAAAGTGATATCTCATTATAATGAGAATATTAAAATATACCGATTGCGGGTCCGAAACACATAATAACTACTATTGCTTATTTCCTCGTTGCGGAAGGGTTCCCACCGTACCCAAGCTATTGTCTTAATTAAGGCTTATAATGGGCTCATTACCGAATACCATTCCCGTAATTAATCCTTACAATCTATTATATATTATAATATGGCAGCAAAATGAACTGGTAGAACCAAAAGCCAGTTTTAAATTCGTCAGGGTTGTCTGATGAACTTTGAATCTGCAGTTGGGTTTCTATTTTGTCCTCTTTTATTTATTCCTTTTTTCTCTTATGGGTGATTTTGTCCAGTGAGAATTTTGTTCATTTGTTGTTATATCTATTGTTATTGTTTTTTTTATAATCAAGTTATTGGTTTGCGGTTTTTGGAGTGATTATTACCATCATTCTCATTATTATCATCATAATCCTTATAACTGTTATTATCATCATTACTGTTATTATCATTATTATTGTTATGATTATAATTCTGCTGCTGCTATTGATGATGATGATGGTGATGATAGCATCATTATTATTATTGTCATTTCTATCGTTGTTGTTATTATTATCGCTATTATTATTATTATTATTATTATCATTATTATTATTGATATTATCATAACTATTATCATTATCATTATCATTATTATCATTATTATTGCTATTATTATTATTATCATTGTTATTATTATCATTATCGTTATTATCATTATCATCATTATTGTTATCATTATCATTCATCGTAGTAGTAGAACTATTGTTATTATTATCATTATTAGTATTATGAGTATTATTGTCATTATCATTACCATCATTATCATAATTATCATCATTAATATCATCATCATAGTCGTTATAGCTGCAATCATTATCATTATAGTGTCTGCATCATAGTGAACGTTGCTGAGGATTTTGTTGTTGCTTCGACTATATAAATCATTTAGGATCTAGATATAAAAACATTTATCAAAAGCATATCTATACATGAACGCTTTCACATTTCCGAATAACCTTGAAAAACATTGCATTTGATTTGTTCACGAGTATTCAGATTTTACATTCATTTTTGACATCATAAATCTTTACAGCAATTAATTGAGAAAGGCAATGCAACCGCACGACTTGTTCTATTTTAATGTTCCGTATTTCATTTTTTGGGGCCAAGTAGTGCATTCAGAGCAAACGTTAATGGAGTTCAATCACATACTCAGCGCAACGCGATCGAAGGCAAACTAAATGGTATTAATATTTAAACATGCGCATTTAAATAGGTTTCTAGACGAGCGAGTGAGACTGAATTTACATGTGACCCCCTGAGGCTTCCGTCCGGCTCTGGGATACGAGCTTGTTGACTGGTGTTGTTTGGTGTTACCGGGTTTGGGTTGGTGTTTTTGGAACCGGTGTTTGTATCTGGTGTTGTTTGTTGTTACTGGGTTTGGGTTGTTGTTTTTGGAACCGGTGTTTGTATCTGGTGTTGTTTGTTGTTACTGGGTTTGGGTTGTTTTTGGTACCGGTGTTTGTATCTGGTGTTGTTTGTTGTTACTGGGTTTGGGTTGTTGTTTTTGGAACCGGTGTTTATAATTGGTGTTGTTTGTTGTTACTGGATTTGAGTTGTTGTTTTTGGAACCGGTGTTTATAACTGGTGTTGTTTTGTTGTTTTTAGAACCGGTGTTTATAATTGGTGTTGTTTGTTGTTACTGGATTTGAGTTGTTGTTTTTGGAACCGGTGTTTATAACTGGTGTTGTTTGTTGTTACTGGGTTTGGGTTGCTTTTGGAACCGGTGTTTGTAACTGGTGTTGTTTTGTTGTTTTTAGAACCGGTGTTTGTAACTGGTGTTGTTTTGTTGTTTTTAGAACCGGTGTTTGTAACTGGTGTTGTTTGTTGTTACTGGATTTGAGTTGTTTTTGGAACCGGTGTTTATAACTGGTGTTGTTTGTTGTTACTGGGTTTGGGTTATTGTTTTTGTACCAGTGTTTGTATCTGGTGTTGTTCTTAGGTTTAGGTTGTTGTGGTGTTTGTAACTAGTGTTGTTGCTGGCACTCAAGTTGTTTGTTGAAATTGTTGCCCGTGCTGTAGTTTGTTGTTACTAGTGTTGTGTGTTGTTAGTGCTAATGGTGTCCCAACCTGTTGTTGTTACTGAGATTGCCGTTGCTTCTTGTTTTTGTGTTGTTGCATCGATGTTGTGCTCTGTCTAGTTTAGGTCTGTTAATATTTTCGTTATTCCTGTTTCTGTTTTTGTTATTTTTATTCTTTGAGTTGCTGTTGCATATCTTGTTCCTGTTGTTCTTACGAACCTCAATCACAGACGAAAACTTATACAATGAATACTTTAAAGCAACCACTTGTTGCCATGATATTGTCTCTACATCCCTCGCATATATTATCATACATCAAGGGAAAAGGCAGAAGACATCTCTTGAAATATATTACAAGATAAGACTCTAGTAGCTAAAAGAAGTTACTCAGTGTTCGCTTTCATAACAGATCTCAGCTTGGTCCCTCTTAACTGTGATTTACGACGCCGAAGTCAGCGCCGGTGTTCGGTGAGTGATAAGCATATGTTGGAATGGAGACTCTGTGGACGCGATGGCTTTTTCATGCGTTTTGTGGTTGTTTGGAATTAATTTTGGTTTTGTGAAGTTAATTTCTTCGACTGATTGTTAAGTTGCTTGGAAACCTGTGCTGATTTTCATTTTTTTTCTATTAATTTCTTTTTATTTACTCTGTCATCTTGTTTCTTATTTGTTTTTCGTTTTCTTCTTCTTTCTGTTTCTATATTTTTTCCTTTCTCTTTTATTCATTTTTCCTTTTTCCCCTTTCTTCTTCTTTGCCTCTATCATCTTCCTGTCCTCGTTTCTTTATTAATTTGAAAAATAAACAAGAAATCGTTTCTATGGTAACACTGTAAACTGTATCATGGCATGCAACAACTCTATTCTATCACAATTCTAACTTGCATTGAACAGCTTTATTGCATTACACTTTAACTTGCTGTGGCCAACTTCATCACATCATCGAACTTGCAATAACTAGCTTTATTGCACCATAAGCTAGCCTACAGTGACCAACTTCATCGCATCCCCATCTACCTCGCAATGACCGGCTTGATCGCATCTAACCTGCAGAGACCAGTTCATGTTGATAAATGCAGAGAAGGACTGCATTACGAAGAATTTTTTGAGTGAGCTTATCGAGATCTGTAATGTGTCTTACTTTATGCCTTTCTTTCTTCGCTTGCTCCTCTGTGTGTCTTGAGATTATGCTAAATCTTTATGTAAAAGAGTCTAAGAATTTTCCAAGAAGTTTTTGGTGTAATGGTATTCACAGGATAATGTTACTGTAGTTATAATGATATTTTCCTAAACAAATTTGTCTCTGACATTTTTATGCACAATAATGCTGACGTGAAGCTATGTAAAGACACTATGAAAATCAGAGAGATTATATAGATACTAATACAGATGCCATGGTATATTGCTCACCAGATTTGTCTAGAGTAAAGTGAGAACAAGTTATGGAGTTACATCCAAGCTATTCTGGGCTGGTTTGACGGCTCCCTCTCACTCACACCACGTGACCGAGACATCATGACAAATGACCGACCAGCATCTTCTTGGCTGCCTGTCAGAGCCTTGTCCGATCTGGTTATATATATATATGTATATATATGTACATATATATATATGTGTGTGTTTCCCTCTCTCTCTCTCTAATGTCATGTTCATTAGGCCATAAGTCAGATGAGGTCAAAGACCAAATCTCGTGTTTATGACCCTCGAGGAAGTTTACGAGGCGCTCCATAAAATGTGACGTTAATTCCCTTATTTGGCCGTTGCGGCGAAGTGGTGATCGTTTTACTGTGGTGGCGAATGGACTTTGTATGTATACATAAAGCATATATATATATAACACACACACATATATATATGTGTGTGTGTCTGTGTGCTGTGTTTGTTTTGTTTTTTATATTTTGTGTATGTGTATATACTTTAACTTTTTCCTCCTTCGCCTACTTTCTCTTTTTCAAAAAAGGTCGTATTCTTCATTCCTCACTTGTTGTGAAAGAGTAACGGAGAAATCGGTTAGGAAGTTGATTTAATTTGATTCTTACATCATCTGTCTTTCAGGTTAGAGTCTGGTGGTCTCAGATCCTACTTTGCAATATATTTCACCTTCCACTCGCGTTCACTCGGTATTGTTATTTGAGTTATCCTCCCTTTGGGATGGCAAGAGATTATGAAAACATTGAGCTTCTTTCTCTTGCTTTACAAAGCAGTATGAGCTGAGCAGATAAACAAAATTACAGTCCACATGTTACCTCAGCAATCGTTTGGAGAGTATTTGTTTCACACACACTTACACACACACACACACAGACACAGACACACACACACAAACACACACACACACACACATACACACACATATATATAAATATATACACACAAACGCACACACATTCATTGATATTCCACACATATGCAACTTGGAGTATACGTCTGTGCATGTTGGGGAGTGATTGCAACGATTTGATGCCCCCTTTCAATCAGGATGAATCCGTCCCTTCCCTTCCCGCTCGCCTCCAGACAAATCCTTCTCCCTCCTCCTCCTCCTCCTCCTCCTCCTCCTCCTCCTCCTCCTCCTCCTCCTCCTCCTCCTCCTCCTCCTCCTCCTCCTCCTCCTCCTCCTCCTCCTCCTCCTCCTCCTCCTCCTCCTCCTCCTCCTCCTCCTCCTCCTCCTCCTCCTCCTCCTCCTCCTCCTCCTCCTCCTCCTCGCCCTCATCTCCGGCGACACCGCGCGAGGGAGGAGCGTCTGACATGGATCCAATCGCTCGAGCCGGGGTCCTGGCTGACGCTCGGACTTCTGCGTTTCCCTTCTCCTCGTCTATGGTGCTCTCCTGTATTTGGTTCTCTCGTCTCGCTTTTGCTCTTTCTCTTTCTTTCTCTTTCCGCTCTCTCTCTGTCTCACTTGCTCTCTCTTTTCTCTCTCTCTCTCTCTCTCTCTCTCTCTTTTCCTCCCTTCTCTCTCCCTCCCTCTTTCTTTCTCTTCTATTTTTCTTTCTCTTTGCGCTCTCTCTCTGTCTCACTTGCTCTCTCTCTCTCTCTCTCTCTCTCTCTCTCTCTCTCTCTCTCTCTCTCTCTCTCTCTCTCTCTCTCTCTCTCTCTCTCTCTCTCTCTCTCTCTCTCTCTCTCTCTCTCTCTCTCTCTCTCTCTCTCTTTCTCTCTCTCTCTCTTCCTCCCTTCTCTCTCCCTCCCTCTTTCTTTCTCTTCTATTTTTCTTTTACTTTACTCTTCCTCTATGTATATGTGAATGAGCTTTTTTCCTCATGTGCTTGTCTGTATGTAAATATGCATGTGAATATATACATATATGGATATCAATGTCTGCTCTTCCTTTTTTTCCTCTTCTTGTTTCCCCATTCTTCTATTTCCCGTTTTCCTCCTCTCACTCCCTCTCTTCCTCCATTCCTTTCGCCCTCGCATCCCTCCGAAAACTCGCAGTTCATGAAATAAAAACGCCCACTGGATTCTCTTGCGCCCCCCCCCCCCTTCGTCAACACCGTTCTCCATCATGCACCGCTCATCCCTTAAGGGCGAGAAAACGAGGGGAGCAAAGTGTCAAGATGGAGTGTTGGGGGAGGGGATGGAGGGGTAGGGGTGAAGGGGAGGGGATGGAGGGGTAGGGGTGAAGGGGTAGGGTGAAGGGGAGGGGTGAAGGGGGAGGGGTAAAGGGGGAGGGGATGGAGGGGTAGGGGTGAAGGGGGAGGGGATGGAGGGGTAGGGTGAAGGGGGAGGGGATGCGAGGGGTGGAAGGAGAGGGGGGCAGAGAAGGGGTGAAGGGGAAGGGATGGAGTAGAGGCGGAGGAATGGAAGAGGGGAGGGATGGAGGAAAAAGCAGCCGGCGATATCAGTCCGATGCTTCTTAATAACATACACGCTCTCTCTCTCTCTCTCTCTCTCTCTCTCTCTCTCTCTCTCTCTCTCTCTCTCTCTCTCTCTCTCTTGTGTGTGTAATTCATCCATCTTTCTCTCTTTCTCTTTCCACTTTCACTACTGCTAAAACTTCAAACAGTATAGATGATAAATTCACCATTTATTTGCATGGATTGTTTCCGAAATTTATCAAGGATATTTTCAAGCGATAAAAACAGTTAAGATAATCATAACCATTTATGAATATTCAAGGCAAATGGTATTACCGAGGGCAGTAATTATAATCATAGTTTTGGAGATCATTATTTCGGAAGCGGCCTCGGACAATAATATCAAAATTATAATTAACTTTATCATGATAAAAAAATGTATATTATAAGCCATAAAAAATGATTACGACAATGACTGCAATCATCTCAAACATTGCAAACAAATCCCTGATTTGGACTCTGGTTTGGCTCGGTCTAGACTCATTAGGTTTTCAATGAGGTACTTGTACGAAACACTGTATGAGGAGCCAGTCTTGCCTCATGATACGGGGGTTGTTTAATGAGGATAATGAGGCAGGAGAAGTGGTTGGGAGGAAGAACGTACTTCAATACGACTCTCGATTTTCAAGAGAGAAGGTTGCATGTTGCAATGACGAGGGGG
>BOPN01000761.1:270000-272500 GCA_017312705.2 Penaeus japonicus
GAAAAGAAGATGAAGAAGAAGAGGGAGAAGAAGGAAAAGAAGAAGAGGGAGAAGAAGGAGGAGAAGAAAAAGAAAAAGAAGAATAAAATGGAAAAAGTAAGAATAGAACAAAAAGAAAATCTCATTCCTTCTCCCGTCTCCTATCTTCCTCTCCTTTCTTCTTTCTTCTCCTCGCTCATTTCTTCTTTGTCTTTCCCCGTCTCTCCCTATTTCTCTTCCTCTCGCCTCTTCTCTTTCGCCATTGCATATAGTGCTAGCTGCCTTTTTCCACTCTAGTCTTTTTTATCATTTTCATCATCCTCATCATCATTATTATTATTACTACTATTATCATTGTTATTATTATCATTACTATTATTATTACCATTATCATTACTATTATCATTATTATTATCATTATTGTTGTTGTTCCTATTATTATTATCACTATTTTAATAGCATTATTGTCATTATCCTAATTATTATTATCATCATCATCATTATTGTTATTATTTTTTTTTATTATTATCATTGTCACTATTATCATTATTATTATCATTGTTATTATTTTCATTATCATTTTTATTATCATTATTGTTATTAATATTATTATCATTATTATTATTGTTAATAATAATATTATTTTTACTATTACTATTATTATTATTATTATTATTATTATTATTATTATTATTATTATCATTATCATTGTTATAATTATCTTTATAATCATTATTGGTACTATCATCATTATTATAATAGTATTATCATTATCATCATTGTCATTATCATTATCATTATCATCATCATTATTATCATTATAATAATAATAATTATTATTATTATTATTATTATTATTATTATTATCATAGTTATTATTATTATTATTATTATTATTATTATTATTATTATTATTATTATTATTATCACTGTTGTTATTATTTTTGTTGTTGGTATTGTTATTATCATCATCATTTTCATCATTGTCATCATCATTATCATTATCATTTTCATTATTATTATTACTATTATCATTATCAAAAATATTAATATTATCATAATCATTATCATTATCATTATTGTTATTATTATTACTATCATTATTATCATCATTATTATCCTTTTTATTATTATCATTATTATTTTTACTTTTATAATTAATATTATTGCTGTCATTATTATTATTGTTATTATCAACATGACTATTGTTACTATTATTATTATTATCATTATTAGTATCATTATTATTATTAGTAGTAGTATCATTATTATTTCTGTTATTATCATCATCATTATTATTTTTGTTTTTATTATCATTATCCCCACTCTGTTATTCTACTCAGTCTCTCTCTTTTTTCATTTCATTTTTTATGGGTCTTCCTTTTCTTGGTTTTCTTCTCTCATCTCCTCTTTGATGTTCTCTTTCATTCATTTTTTCTTTATTTTTTCGATTCTCCTGCTATCTCCCTTTTCTCTGGTCTTTCGCCTCTGCAAAAAGAGGGGAAAGGAGTTATTTTTTCCATCTGTTATCGGCCTGCTTTTCCCTTTTCACCTCCTCCTCCCCTTCCCTTTATATGTTTTCTCTCTCCTCTCTTCATATCCCTCTCGCTTTTCCCTCCCTCTTTCCTCTCCCTGCCCCTCCTCCTTTCTCTTCCCTCTTCCATCTCCTTCTCTCCCTTTCTCTTCCACTCTGCTCTTATCTCCCTTTCCCATCTACCCTCCCTTTCCTTCGGCCTGCGCTCCCTTTCCCTCTCCACCCTCCTCCCTGCCTCCTACCTTCTCTCCTCTACCTCCTCGCCCCTTCCTTCCCCTCTCCACCCTCCTCCCTGCCTCCTACCTTCTCTCCTCTACCTCCTCGCCCCTTCCTTCCCCTCTCCACCTCCTCCTCCCCGCCTGCACGTCTCGCAATACTCCAAGGGGTCGTCGAGGGTCGTGCAGGTGCCAAGACGACCATCTCGTAACCTGGCGTGACGACCAATGCTGCTTGTTAGCCTCAATCTCTATCCTCGATCTTTTCTTGTCTTTTCTCACTCTCCTCGTCTTTCTTCTTCTTCCTTTTCTTTTTGCTTTTCGACTTGGGGGGGGGGGGGGTTATATGTTATATTTTTTTCCCGTAATGCTTCGTTCTTTGTTCTTTTATTTGTCAGTTCTTTTCTTAATTCATACTCCTTTTCTACCATTTAAATCCTACACCATTTACTGTTTTCTTTTCTGATCTTACCTTTTCTCTTATTTTTCCTTCTCTCTCCTTTTCTTATTGTTTTCAGTTTAGCTTTGTATTTTTTCATGTTTTTTTATGATTCCTTTCCTTCGTTCACCTTATCTCCATTATTTGCTCTTTTCCCATCCATTTCCTGTCCCTATTGTTAATCCAGTTTCTTTCCTATATCTCCTTCCTACAATCCTTTCCTAATCCTGTCTTTCCATCCATTTCCCTTCCTTTCTATAACCCTTCCCTGTACCACTTCCTTAATCCTATCTTCTCCTACCCTTCCCCACTCTTCCCTACTCCATAATACCC
>BOPN01000761.1:277500-280000 GCA_017312705.2 Penaeus japonicus
TTGAATAATATGGGGTGATGTGATCGAACTTACTAACAATACCTAATGCAACTCTTGCAGCAAAGTTTTGTAGTCTTTGTGCTTTCTGCATTAGGGTGTTGTTAGTAGAGCCCCAAACATTTAAGCAATTATTAATGATTATCAGAGCTAGTGTTTGTACAACCGTGATTCTTGTTTCTGTAGGGATTTGATTTTTTATATGATTAAGATATATTAAAGTTCCCATTACCTTCCTATGTATGCTATTAACATGGGATTCAAACGTCATATATCTGTCGAAGTGTACTCCTAGATTTTTTTTTACTGAAGTGCTTGGTTTAATTTGGCAGCCCTCGAAATCTATGGTTGTGTCTATGGGAATTTTAGCTAAATTTTGCGGATTTATTTTAAGGCCATTGATCTCAAAATATCGTTTTGCTTGAACAAGAGTGTCTTGAGTGTTTGTTATCAATGCATCTAACTTGTTCACTATGGAGAAATGGAGAATCATCGGCGTACTGTATTAGATGGCAGTTATGGACTATGGTTGATAAATCATTAATGAAAATTGTGAATAAGATCGGGCCTAATATAGATCCTTGTGGAACACCGAAATAGGCTGGTTGTTGTGATGATATATTCTCATTAATTTATACCGATTGGGTTCTTGTTTTTAGATAGCTGTCAAAACAATGGTTATCAATTCTATGGTTTCTTAATTTGTTATGAAGAATTTTGTGGTTGACACTGTCGAAAGCTTTAGAAAGATCGCACAAAGTGAGCAAATTTACCTTATTGTTGTCCATGTTATTATAAATTTGGTCAATAATCTGTAACAACGCTGTTTCAGTGGATAACTTATTTCTAAAGCCATTTTGAGTTTTAGATAATAAGTTATTGGTCTCCAGGAAAATCATCAACCGATTTGCTACTGCTTTTTCAAAAACCTTAGTACTGGGAGTATTGTGATAGGGCGGTAATTATTCATATCGTCTATATCCTCAAACTTGAAAATTGGTGTTACAATTCCATGTTTCCAAAGCGACGGAAAAACACCAGTAACCAGAGAGGTGTTAATGATGATCGTTATATAAAATGCGAGAGAGAGAGAGAGAGAGAGAGAGAGAGAGAGAGAGAGAGAGAGAGAGAGAGAGAGAGAGAGAGAGTGTGTGAGTGAGTGAGAAATGTGTGTATATATAGAGAGAGAGAGGGGAAGAGAGAGAGATATAGATAGAGAGAGAGAGAGACAGAGAGAGAGAGAGGGGGGGAGAGGGGGGGAGTAGAGAGGTAGAGAGAGAGAGAGAGAGGAAGAGGGGGGGGGGTGGAGTGGAGAGATAGATAGATAGATAGAGATGGCGATTTGGAGATGAGAGATATAACAGACAGACACACAGATACACAAACAAAGGAGGCAGATAGAGAGGGGACGAAATGCAGGAGAGATAATTTTAATATGAATTCGAATAACGAACATGCAACATGCATCAAAAAGAGTAACCCCAGAATTCTCATTGCAGACCTAATTAATTGATCAATAGGTGATGATGCAAATTTTGTTACGACTACCACTGATAATGATGATGGTGATGACAAGCGTTGTGATAGTGATGACGGTAATACTAATGCTAATTATGGTGTCACTGATGGTGATGATAAGGATTGTGATGGTGATGAAGGTAATACTAATGATGAAAATCGTGTCACTGATGGTGATGATGGTGACTCTGATGATGTGGTAAATGATGAGGATGCTAATAACGATCCTGATTCGAATGTCACTAATTAATAATTTATATCAATATTGCTAATGATTCTAATCTATTATGATGGTTATCGCCGTGATGATGGAAGGGATGATCACGAAGACGATGGTGATGATGGAAGTCATGGCATGATAACAGAAACATGAGTAGTAGTGTATGGTGATGCTGTTATTGATGGGGAATCATATCATTACCATCATCAATGTTAATCCTGATATTGATAATGACAATATTGATGAGAACGATACCGATAATGATAATAATGATAGGGGAATAATAATGATGATGATATTGATAATAATGATGATGATAATAACAATAAGAAAATATTAACACTAATAACTGTATAAAGAGAAGAGAAATTACACCAAAGATGATCAAAACCAAGATATTTTTCAAAGAATTGGTTCGCAATTTTTTTTCTACGTAAGTTAATTTCCATAACTATATGGGTAAAAAAATATCAGCAGTCAGAGGACAAAATTTACTTTAAAACATCTTGGTAAATTAACATCAACGCCTGCCCTGCCTTTGCCACTCGATTTGAAAGGTGATGCTACTAGGTGGTCATCGAAGATCAATCGGAACATTTGATGTGCTTCTAGAAATATCTATCATCAATGTGGAAAAAAAGAAGTTTCTACCTACGAATATTTTATGAAAAATCTATCCTCCCCAAGAAATTTATCGCCAGGAGTAAATATTCCCTCAGGATGCGATTGAAAATAATGTATGCCGAAAACCATCAGTCTTGAATG
>BOPN01000761.1:290000-297500 GCA_017312705.2 Penaeus japonicus
ACATTATACACTTTTAAGCAGCGCGAGATAAAGGGAAGCAGTGAGCCTCCCTCCCGCTCTCCCATACTCCTTCCAACCTTACTTACCCTTCCTCGATCCCTCTTTTTCCCCTTCCTCCTCCCCCTACTTCCTTCCTTCCTTCCCTTCGTCCTTCCTTCCCTCTCTATCCCTTTAACTCTCCATCTCTCCCTCCCTACCGCCTTCTTCCCCTCCCACCCTCCCCTCTTCCAACATTACCAGCATCCTACCACCACCCCTCCCCCTCCATCCCTCTCCATCCCCTTCAATCCTTCCCTCCTTCCTTCACCCCTTTCCATCCCCTTTTAATCCCTCCCTCCCTCCCTCCCACCTCCCTCCGGGCGACACGGGAAGCACCCCTTCTTCGCCTGGTCATCGCCGCATGTGAGGGTTAGCAAAGGAGGCTTATTAACATTCAAGAGCGCATGTCAAGCATTCCATATTGCTGGCACGTCGCACAAGGCCCAGCTATCAGGGTGGCTGCGCACTCATCTCTCTCTTTCTCTCTCTCTCTCTTTCGTCTCTCTTGTCTCACATAAGTGCGGCTTCATATCGCCATCTCTTGTTATGTTGTTCAGATTTTGTTTTTCTCTCGATCGCCCGCCTAGCCTGCGAAATCAGCTGTTCGCTGGCTTTCTTTAAATGCGTCTGCGCGGTCTCGTAAAGGTGCTAAGCGTGTTTGTCTTGACTTGGTTGGATTTTTTCAAGGGGAGACTGTGTTTTTCGGCGGTTTCTACTGACCTCCAACACGATGCGTGACCTTTTCACAAAGTTTAAGAGGATAGATACTAGTCCAAAACAAGACAAATAGGGATATTTGATTAAGCAGTATAAAAAGTGGACTAAGGTATTCATGTTTCTAGTTAAGAGGTGAGCGTTCGTCGCACCTGTGTAGAAAAAGTAGTAGAAAAAGTGGACTAAAATAAACTCAAATCACTCCTCACTCACATCTCCCTCCTTACATCACCCCCATCCTCTCATCAGCCACCCCCACCCCCGCTAGTTTAGTCTCAGGCTCTACCCCTCCACTCCCAGAGGCCGGTAGGGAGTGGAAGGAGGGGGGAGGGGAGAGGGAGTAAAGCCTGTGCCTCTACGCCGGTGTTGTCCGTGTGAGTGTGTTTGTCTGTTTGTCGGTGGCGCAGGGCTCGTCCCATGGCCAGGGTCAGACCCAGTCAGTCAGTACCTGCTTGGTGCCCGCGTCGGTGCCTCGCCTCCCGGTCCCAATACGTGTGTGTGTGTGTGTGTAGACGGTGAGGCACGCCGGTGAGTCCTTGCCCGGGCATGTGAGGACGGTGAGGTGTTGTGCGAGTTCAAATCCGAGGAAGTGGCGACTCTGACCTCTTGCTGGCCAGACATTCCATCCTGTGGTAGCAAGTGTCTGGCTTCTGCTATAATCTCCGCGGTGGCCCCCTAGCCCTCATGGCGCTGCAATTACGCCCCTATTACGAGTGTCTACCTCAGAAAATAACAGGAAGATGACTCGGGCTTTATGATAAACAGTCTTGAGCCAAGGAGAAACATGAATATATGCCACATGACAGATATTGATATAAATGCCACTTGAGAGTTATTCGACTTGATAAAGCATCGGTCATGCTAGATGTATGCGAGGAACGTGACGGCCAGACTTATTTAAACACACACGGTGGCCCATAGCTCCGCCTACGTGTGTGATCAGCCATCCTTGCTCACCTGGCCGGCAGAGATACTTACTTCCACGGACCTCCATCACCTCCACCCTCTCCTCCATCTTCATTACCACGTCGACCTCCGCAAGCACCATTACCATCATCCCTAACACCTCTTTCTCCATCTTTTCCTGCCCGCACTCGCCTCTTCCATTCCCACCGCCACTGCAACACCACCTGTCCCTCCTCATCCATTTCGCCCTCGCCCATCCATCCTCCACTCGCATCTCCACCACCGCCAGTCCCCAGCACAAGACCGACTCCCTCGCCATTGCAAATAGCGTTCGCGGCCCGTGCCAATTCTCGCAAAGTCTTGGCACGAGTACTTTTATGTGTCATCGGGACCGAACGTTTTCCATCACTGGTCACTGCTCCTTCCTACCTGTCGAGAGCCTGAGAGTCGCACCCGGAGGGGCCTGAGAGTCGCACCGGGAGGGGGAAGGGAAGGGGGGGGGGTAGGTGAGTAGGAGAGGGCGTGAAGGACGAGTAGCGTGTTTATGTTAGTATTCCATTTACGGTCATGTCCATCTTCGGTTTAATGACATGAGCGCTCATCGATGTGTTTACCGGTGAGGCATCTCTTGTCTGACGATTTCCTGATCATCACTGGCACGTTGTTTGTTCTCTCTCTCTCTCTCTCTCTCTCTCTCTCTCTCTCTCTCTCTCTCTCTCTCTCTCTCTTCTCCCCCTCCCCTCCCCTCCCCTCCCTCCCTCCCTCCTTCCCTCCATCCTTCCCCCTCTCTCTCTCTTACTCTCTCCCCCTACCTTCCTTCCTCCCTCCCATCCTCCCATCCCCTCCCTCCCTCCCTCCCTCCTTTCTTCCTTTCCTCCTTTCCTCCTTTCCTCCTTCCCTCCCTCCCTCCCTCCCCTCTCTTTCTTTCACGCTCTCTCCCTCCTTCCTTTCTCCCTCTTTCCTTACTTCCCTCTTACCCTTCCATCCCCTCCCTCCCTCCCTCTTAATACTGTTTACTTCATTCACACATTCCGAGTAACTACAGCAGGTGTGCCATGTGTCAAGGAGGTTTCGCACCAGCAGTAAAATATGACACTGATAGAGTTAAATATATAGAGGCTGATAAGATGCTTTTTTTAAAAGTTTCTCACAGTTTCATATGAATAATAATACTGATGATAGTGATAATGATAACAATAATGATAATAATGATGATAGTATAATAATAATGATAATAATATTGATATTGATAATGATTGTGATGATTGTCTTAATAACCACAATACTATATATGATATAATAGTAAAGATAAACATGGTAATGGTAATTTTAATATTGATAACTGTATTGACAATAATAACAATGGTAATGGTAATAATGCTGATGATTCTGGCAGTAATAATTCTAATAGAATGACCATGATGATACTAATGAAATTAATATGGTAATAAGGATGTTGACGATTATTCTATGTATATTTGCGCACACACACACACACACACACACACACACACACACACACACACACACACACACACACACACACACACACACACACACACACACACACACACACACACACACACACACACACACACACACACACACACACACACACACACACACGCGCACACACACACACACACACACACACACACACACACACACACACACACACACACACACACACACACACACACACACACACACACACACACACACACACACACGCACACAAAACACACACACACACACACACACACACACACACACACACACACACACACACACACACACACACACACACACACACACACACACACACACACACACACACACACACACACACACACACACATATATATATATATATATATATATATATATATATATATATATATGTATATATATATATATATACATATATATATATATATATATATATATATATATTTATTTATCCATTTATATATTCATCCATCTATTTATTTGTACTGCACATGTGTGCAAAACTATAATGCGACCGAAAAGCGCTGATCCCAAAGCCAAACCCGTAAGATTCGCATAGCCTCAAAGGGCGTCTTAATGAGAGGAATCCCAGGTATCACCACCAATTAGGGCGAGGCAGAGAGGATCATCACAAGAGGTCGTCTGTTTATCTGTGAATGGCCCTTCAGGAGGTCGGAGATCGACGGTGCCTTTTGCCTTCTTGCTTGGGCGCGAGGGGGCTGCGGGAGGGGCTGCGGGAGGGGCTGCGGGAGGGGCTCGACTGCCGCGCCTGGGGAGGTCTCCTCGTTAGAGTTTTCTCGGTGTTTATTTCTTTTGTGTGTGTTTTTAGTTGTGTGTCTGTTTTACTCTCTTTGTCTTCTTTCTATTTTTTTTTCACTGCGTGTCTCTCTCCGTTACTCTTTCTAACTGTATATGTCTGCATGTATTTATATAAGTATGTATGTTTGCATATATTTCTGTCTGTCTTTCTGTCTGTCTGTCTCTCTCTTTCTCTCTCTCTCTCTCTCTCTCTCTCTCTCTCTCTCTCTCTATATATATATATATATATATATGTGTGTGTGTGTGTGTGTGTGTGTGTATGTGTGTGTGTGTGTGTGTGTGTGTGTGTGTGTGTGTGTGTGTGTGTGTGTGTGTGTGTGTGTGTGTGTGTGTGTGTACGTGCGTGTTCGTGTGTATGCATGTATCATATACATGTCGTATCCAGTTTATTCAGCGCATCATCGAGTTCAAATTTCTTCTTGCACCTTTCTCCCTATTCTCTTCTCACTCGCCCTCTCTTTGCCGTCTTCGTCATCCCAATTACTGTTACACCACATGCCACCTCTGTTATGATTCCTTCGCCTCCTCTCTTTCGCAACGTTCGTTTTCTCACAAGACATAATGGTGCAACCTCCAGGTATACATTAAGCCCCGCCGTGGCTCTGTAACCCGAGAGGAAGCCGAGGCCTGTGTGTGGCTCCTCCACCCCCCACCCCCGCCCCCCTCTGACTGACAACCTCTCTTTCCTCCCCTCTTTCCTTCCACCGCCGCCATCCCCTTCCTTCTTCCCATCTCCTTTCGACCTGTTTTTTTCTTTCTTCTCTTTCATCTGTTTTTTTCTGGTTTTAATTCTCTTCTTTTTACATATGTGACTCTCTCTCTCTCTCTCTCTCTCTCTCTCTCTGTCTCTCTCTATCTATATATCTAACTGCCTCTCTCATGCTCTCTGTCTCTCTCTCTATAATCAAATCGTCCACTCTTTTAGAAAGCTTCCTCTGTTCTTTCAGACAGCCCTTCTATCCTTTCCTACGTTTCTCTCTCCAATCCATCTTCCCCCCGCTGCCATGTTCACTCTCCATTTAATAATGCCATCGTACCCCTTCAGCCTTACCCTACCTAGCTCTCAGCGCTCACCCTTATTCTATCCTCCCAGCCAACCATACCCTGTCTACCTTACCAGTCTGTCCACCTACGCTATAATCACCTTTGGGGAGTCCTGTGTCCTATCCTGTGTCCTATCCTGCTCTTCCGGTCTGTCCAGCTACCTAACCTCGCCTTCTTCTCGCAGTTGGGCTTAGCTACGCGGGCTTCATGTTACCCAGGCCTTTTTTTCCCTTCTCTTATCCTCCCCTGTCATTCTGTTGCCATCACTGCCTCTGCCTGTCGTCATGGCGTCCTGTTCATTGCTCATTTCTCTGTTGGGCTGCCTGTTTGTTTGTTTGGCTGTTTGTCTGTTAATCTCTCTCTCTCTCTCTCTCTCTCTCTCTCTCTCTCTCTCTCTCTCTCTCTCTCACACACACACACACACACACACACACACACTCACACACACACACACACACTCACACACACTTTATATCTCACTTACTCAATCTCTCAGATTATCTCTCTTTTGAAGGTGCTAATTAGTGGATTCAGTATTTAGAATTCTGATTTCATTTCTTTCTATTTACTGCTTCACTTCCTTGCATTGTTTTTCCTTTGTTTAGTCTTAACTCCTTCCAATCGTTCACTTTCTAGAAGGATCACTTCTTCCTCCTTTTAATGTCCATCTCCTTTCCTCTTCCTTCGTGTCTCATTACTTCTCGTCATCCTCTCAGCCATTGTCCCACTCCCACTTTCTCCTCTTATACCTACTCCCTCCTCCTTCTCCTGTTCTCACTCCCTCCTCCTCCTACTCCCACTCCTTCTTCCCCCTCCTGTTCCCACTCTCTCTTTCTCCTCCTGTTCCCACTCCCTTCTCCGCTCCTTGTTCTCACTCCCTCCTCCTCCTATTCTCACTCCCTCTTCCCACTCCTCCTCCTACCCCCGTCCTCACTCCCTCCTCCTACCCCCGTCCTCACTCCTTCCTCCTCCCCCTGTACCCACTCCCTCCTTTTCCTGTTCTCACTCCATCCTCCTACCCCTGTCCCCACCCACTCCCTCTTACTCCTACTCCCACTCCCTCCTTTTCCTGTTCTCGCTACATCCTCCTCCCCCTGTACCCAATCCTTCCTCCAGCTCCCTCTAACCTCACTCCCTCCTCCTCCTCCCATTCCCACTCTCTCCTCCTCCTCCTCCTACTATTCCCACTCTCTCCTCCTCTTGCTCTCACTCCCTCCTTCTCCTCCTGTTCCCACTCCCTCCTTCTCCTCCTACACCTTCGGAGCGATAAAAGGAGTCAGGCGTTGATCCTTGTCCACACGGAGGAGTGAGTCATCGCCACCCCCCCCCACCCCCCCATGATCCAGGAGAGGGGTGAGGGCGGGGAAGCTGAGCGAGTTAAGTGCTGGAACCCGAGAGAGAGAGAGAGAGAGAGAGAGAGAGAGAGAGAGAGAGAGAGAGAGAGAGAGAGAGAGAGAGAGAGAGAGAGAGAGAGAGGGAGTCCACGGAGGAAATACCTAAGCTGATTTTGTTTGTTATTATTTTTCCACGATTTTGATTAGTTGTGTGAGTGAGTTGTGGAGTTTTTCTTTCGCTTTCATTCGGTTTGTCTTTGCGTTCGGTGATTTCGTCGTTTTGCATTTCTTCAGAAATTTTATTGAATCAATAATCAACGTTTATAGTCATAATAAACGCCTAATTTCCCCGCGTCATCTCTCGACACACCTACAAACAAACAAAAAAACAACACACGTACACATCCACACGCAGGCACGCACACGCAAACATACAATCTTGTTTTTTATATGGCTTCCTGGCAGAGCGAGTTCATCCCTGCCGGTGATAAATGTGGGTGGTGTTAGGGTAACCCTTTCCACCACCCTCTCTCCATCCCTCTTCCCTCGGTTATTTACTTCTTCATATCTCTCTTTTCCCTCTCTTTCTTTTGTTCATCCCTGTTTGCCATAATAATTTTTATATCTATTACCCCTTTCTTTCCTCTTCATTTCATTAGTCAACTTTATTTCTCTGGTTTCCATGACGACTTCGATCGCAATTCTCTCTCAAAAGTCATTCCGTCTCCACCTTCAGTTCCACCTCCTTCATTCCACTTTCATGCCCACCACCACCAGCTCCACCAAATCATGCTGAGACAGCGTGTATGAAGCCGCAAGATGGGTATAGGGACGGATAGGGGGGGGGGGATCGGGTTGTTGAGGGCGTGGCCAGTCTTTTAGAAGGATGTTCAGGAGAGGGTTGAAGGGGGCAAGGGGTTGAGGGAGGAGCGACCAGTCACGTGCGGTTGCTTGCACACTCCTGTTTTGCTTATTGTGATTTTTGTTAACAAAGAGTCAAAGTTGCTTGAAGTATTGCAATAATCATTTACAGCACTTTTTTGTTGTTGTCTTCACTGAACGCACTTCTAGTATTCCAACAAGACGAGTAAACCGCGGGGAAAATCTCCGTTTAGACTCGAGACAAAACTACCTT
>BOPN01000761.1:307500-310000 GCA_017312705.2 Penaeus japonicus
TGTAGCGAGATGATAAGGGGGTAGAAATAAATGCGTCGGCACCGACAATGCAGGGATGCGACGACGGGTCTCTATTGTGTAATTGCAGTGTCAAGTAGCAAGATAGGGGCAGGGAGTACAAGAAGCATGGGCTTGTAAATCTCACTACATAGCCGTCGACCTTCTGGCATTGCTGTAGAAGGGAGATATTAGGTTCATGGTATGTACTCTTCGGTACCGCTAGCCCAAACACTGCATTCCATTCTTTAGTTTTATCTCGCCTTATGTTTCGTTTCAGAGAATAACTAGTGCCCGATTCCATCATTTTATCTATCATATTCATCTTTTATTTATTTTGTTTTTTCTTTACTAAAACATTTTCTGTTTACCACTATCCATGATGAATTTCTGTTTTTGCGTCATCTATGCCGTACTCTTTTTTATCATTGTTATATTCGACTCCCTCCACAATGCAGATGGAGCCAAAGCCAGCGCTCACAAAGACATCATGTTGTTTCTAGGCCCGTTGTCCTCAGTGCACAAGCGGCCAACTAATTTTGGATAATGACGCCATCAACCAGACGTAGCAGAGACAAAATTGGCGACGATAATTGGCTCCGCGAAGCACTTTTGGTCAAAGGCTCCTGCGACCTGCACAGTTGCAGCGTAGGAACTTGTTCCACGTGAAAGTGAATAACCTGTTTAATGTTTGGTAATGACTTCTTCAGGTAGTAGCTGTCCATCAAATGATTAGTCATCATACCGGAAACATTGCCTTCACACAGGAGATATACTATAGATATATCACGGTAACATAACATTAACTGAATATATAGCATCTTTGCGAATGTTAAACGTGCTAACCCTTGATATACAAAGACGTGCCCAAAGATTTCCAAATGCAGTTGGGTCTCTTGAGTTAAGATGTAACGAGCGTCAGGGTGTCTATCTTTGGCATCAGATGCTGATATAAAAGCAAGTGTGTAAATCAGTGTTTGTATACTGCCTTGATCTCAAAGAAATGCTCATATTGGTGTGAATGAATGCACTGATATATACACATTCAGTTTTTTGATTGCTTGGGTGATATAATCAGGACGAAATAACAGCATGCTAATTATTTTCGTTACAATAAACACCATGCATATGCTGATCACGCTTTGATCAACTGCTCTTCATTATCATAACTGGAACTCAAATTTGGCCGCTAGAAAAGTTGATAAATTACTGCATTTATGTGGCTGTGGTGACTCACACACACACACACACACACACACACACACACACACACACACACACACACACACATATACAAAAAGCGGGCAAGGACACATACAAAAGAAGTTTTATCTCATATCTAGGGCAAATATTTAGTACATCAGATTTGTACTATTTTGGAACTTTTAATAGCTTCATTTTTTGTGTCTGGATGTGTTAACACAGTAAGGATGAAGATTTTTGTCCATGTTTATAG
This sequence comes from Penaeus japonicus, assembly GCA_017312705.2. NCBI lineage: Eukaryota > Metazoa > Arthropoda > Malacostraca > Decapoda > Penaeidae > Penaeus > Penaeus japonicus. The sequence goes on from BOPN01000761.1 coordinate 308,954, forward strand.
TTACAGAACTAGGTTATATACTGACATGAGAGAGCGAGAGTGGTATGCAATTTTCCCTGTTTCTCAATAACGATTGCTTCTGTTTATATATGTTTTCGTCATAAGTGAGCAGTTATGATTTTTATACATACTTTCTGAAATAATGCAAACATGGCCCATGTCTTGCCATACATTTACCTAATTCTGTCTCCATTATTTACACATTAAGGAATGCGATGACCTTCCACTAATCCCCATTCAAGTCGAAGTTTCTGCTGGAAACTTGTTACGTGATAAAAAAAAAAGTACAGAATACTTATCCTGCTAACACAGTGCACTTATGCAGCAATACAACATGTGCCTAGCAACAGATGGGGAACGGAGAGGGTACAGAGGGGGTACAGAGGGGAGGGGGGGTGAGTGAAACTATATTAGACTATTATTGTCGTTGGCAGACACTTCTTGCCCAGTCTGCCATTCCTCCCTAAGCTAGCTGGGATTTTGCCCGACGAGAGAGCTTTTGATAGAATAGAGCGTAAAAACTCACTCGAGGCGAGACCGACATTTAGGTGGGGGAGGGGGGGCGGGCGTGGGTGTATTGGGGTGTGTGTGTGTGTGTGTGTGTGGAGGTGCATTTTTTTGTTTTGTTTTTTTGGGGGAGGTTAAAAGTCGGAATGTCACGGCGCGTTTGAGCGAATCGTTGAATATTGCTCAGCGGATTAAGTTAACTAGGTGGGACACTCACTGTGCTTTAGTCCTTGCTTCTGCGAGGGTTGTTCGTTTGGGCATTTGTTGTTGTATTATTAATGTTTTCTTGTTATCATCATCATCATCAACACCACCATCACCATCTTCATCATCTTCATCTTCATCTTCATCTTCATCTTCATCTTCATCTTCATCTTCATCTTCATCTTCATCTTCATCTTCATCTTCATCTTCATCATCATCATCATCATCATCACCACCACCACCAGCACTATTATTGTTGTTGTTGTTATTGATGCTACTATCATTATTTTTATTAGTCTCATTGTTATTAATATAAGCATTGTCATCATTTATTGC
>BOPN01000761.1:322500-327500 GCA_017312705.2 Penaeus japonicus
ATTACTATAAACAATACTATCACTAAATGTATTAAATATGATAACGTTAATAACCATCGTAAACCTATATAACAATAAGAATCAAAAGCAATAGAATTAACAGTCGTCAAGATCAATAGAATGTTTTATGTTATTAAAGGTGTATATTATTCATAGACGCTTTATATCAAATTATCCTCCTAGAGGAACTTTCTCTTGGCCTGATTAATTGCGATAAATGTGTTACCTGTCGGAAGAAGGAGAAAAGGTTCGAACACATTTCATTTGGGTCTGACCGGAGTTAGGTCTTCTTGGCAATGCTGGATGGGCGGCTATAAGGCTACTTTTCTGCCTTCGTATCTTTCTATCTCTTTTTGCTAACATTATTATTATTATCATTATTATTATTATTATTATTATTACTATTATTATTATCATTATCATCATTATTATCATCACATCATCATCACCATCATCATTATTATCATCACATCATCATCATCATCACCATCATCATTATCATTATCATTATCATTATCATCATCACATCATCATCATCACCATCATCATCATCATCATCATCGTCATCGTCATCGTCATCATCATCATCATCATCATCAATATCATCATCATCATCATCATCATCATCATTATATCATCATCCTCATCATTGTCATTATTTTTATTATCATAATTATTATTATCATTATTATCATCATCATCATTATTATCATCATCATCATCATTATTATCATCATTATCATCATCATCCTTATTACTATCATCATTATTATCATTATATTTGTTATCATTATCATTGTTATTATTATGATTGTTATTACTATCACTATTATTATTATAATGAAAATGATAATAATAATGATTATTATTATTATTATCATTATTATCACTAGTAGTAGTATTAGTATTATCATCATCACCAATTTTCATTATAATTATTATCATTATTGTTATTATTGTTATCATCATTTTACATCATCGTTATTGATATTGTTTTTATTATTGTTATTGTTATCACACATATACACACATATTTATAAACACACACACACACACACACACACACACACACACACACACATATATATATATATATATATATATATATATATATATATATATATATATATATACTATATATATGTATATATATATATATATATATATATATATATATATATATATATATATATATATATATATATGCACACACACACACACACACACACACACACACACACACACACACACACACATACACACACACACACACACACACACACACACACACACACACACACACACACACACACACACACACACACACACACACATACACTCGCAAAAAGCATTCACATGTATGTGTGTGTCTGTGAGTACATTAGTATAAATATAAAATTTATAAGATGTTTCCACTTCAAAAGGATCAATTTCGCTGTATCTCACAGAGATCAGTGCTATTTGAACCCACGCAAAGAAAGTTTTCCTACCACTACATACGAAAACTTCACCTCACGCAGAGAGCAGTGGCTGTAGGAAAAAAGTGCGTACGTGATTTGTACCATCAGCCCCGTCACCTAACCCCAGCCTTCAACCCCCCCACCCCAGCCCCACCCCCCCCCCCCCCAACCCCCCAACCCTAGCCTCCAATTCCCCAACCCAACCCCTGGCGCGTTGCCCATCCCCACCTTCAACTCGGGTCTCGTGTTATGACAACCTTGGCACTCATCACACGCCAGTGAACCCTGCCCCTTTTAGGCCTCGTAGCCAAGCCTACCTGTACTCTACCTGGCTTGTACATGTATGGGTTTAGGATCTTAAACCTAAGGATTACGCTGTGCCAAGTCGGGCTTGCGGTTGGCTCGTACAACGTGGTGTCCCTTGTAGCCCCTTGTAAATTGGCTGCTTTAGACTGTTTCTGACTTTTACTTGTATGTAGTCTCTCTCTCTCTCTCTCTCTCTCTCTCTCTCTCGTTTTCTTTCTTTCTGTTTTGCTGTTTCTGTCTCTGTTTGTCTTTCTCTGCCTGTATCCTTCTTTTCTCTCTCTCTCTCTCTCTCTCTCTCTCTCTCTCTCTCTCTCTCTCTCTCTCTCTCTCGCTTTCTTTCTTTCTGTTTTGCTGTTTCTGTCTCTGTTTGTCTTTCTCTGCCTGTATCCTTCTTCCTCTCTCTCTCTCTCTCTCTCTCTCTCTCTCTCTCTCTCTCTCTCTCTCTCTCTCTCTCTCTCTCTCTCTCTCTCTCTCTCTCTCACACACACACACACACACACACACACACACACACACACACACTCGCACGCACACACACACACACACACACACACACACACACACACACACACACACACACACACACACACACACACACACACACACACACACACACACACTCGCACGCACGCACGCACAGACACACATTCACTTCCTCTCCTACCAACTCTATGTCCTAAGCCGCTTTCTGATATTTCTCCTCACATCAATGTCCATAATTTCAGTCCGTGTTATCATAGGGAGATCCAGGCTCTGTCCTATTATTCCCATTGCTTATCATCGTCTGAAGTTCATGCGCTTGTGTACCTCCTCTCTGTATTGTCGGCGGACCAGCTGGGCTCTCTGCTCCCCAACACACTGATAGCCGTGTTCTGCGTCCAGGACATCCCTTTCATATTTTATGAGTATTTCTACATCCTTTGGAGATCAAATGCGAAGAATGCGGATTAGGTGTTTTTATTATTATTTGCAATTGTTTATATTGTATATTCTATTGGTTCGTTTTTAAATAATAATAATTTATTTTGATGACTCGGTGTTGCCTAGATTAAATTGATAAAGTCTTTACATATTGCGTATAAGGTGCTTGTCTTTACATATATTTATATTAATTTCGTAAGAGGAAAGTATTTTGAAATTCCCAATAGCGACGTCATACATTCAAAAATAGAATCACAAATCCGAAACAATTTATCCCTTTGACATCGCGCATTCAAAGGGAACCATATACGGAGCTGCCTCTTCATCACTTCAAAGCAACAACTTATTTATTATCAATTCGCAGTTGATTCGAAAAGAGATCTGTAAACTTTAAAGATAGAGAGTAACTTTCTTTTGTGCTCTAACTTGTTAATCATTTCCATTTTCATGGCTGTCCCGCGGGCTTCAATTGTTTACCAAATAAGTCTCTCTCCTCCTCGCCTCTCCCCTGAGAGTCTCGCCTTGGCCCGAAGAGAGCGAGAGCCCCCGTGGACGTCACCACAAAGATATTCGTATTAAGTGGCCGAGCCTCATCTGTGGACCGTTGCCCGTTATAACACTGGGCTCACGGAGTTGACACATTTGCCTCGGGACTCGTGTTATGACAACCTTGGAACTCATCACATTCCGCTGTCTCGTCAAAACTTATACGGATTGAATGTGCACATATATTTTTTTAAATCTTATTTGCGTATTAAAACTGAAATGACTGCATTTGTTGATCTGATGCCATATTCATTTTTTTTCTCTGCGTAACATCTGCCATCTGACAGTTTGACGTTTCTCTTGTCTTCGCTTATATCTATTTTTGATATCTTCATAGCAGAGAACCAGCAATAAACAATTTTGTTTAGAAAAAAAAAGCTTTATACTCGTCTGTCTGTACCTCAATATCTTAAATGGAAGAATTGTTGTAATCGCAACCAGGATGAAAGTCCTCAAATAACCTTATTTTGGAATTCTCCGACACCCTTCTTCGGCAATCATATCAAGAAGACCAGTCTGACAAGAACATTTTATTGACACATTTACGCTCAGCAGCTTCACCTGAACTTCTTACGAAGCCGTCTCGTCTGGCAATTGACAGCTTCACCTGACAGACACACCTGGCAGGTATACTCAATAATTAAGCCAGACAGGCTCACCTAACAGGCGCATCTGATGGCTAATCACGCCTGCCACGCGTGACAGCTTCACCTGATAGCGCCAAGAGCGGAAAGGATTTGCATGAATTGAAACTCGCGGGAACTCAAGTACTACTAATCCCTGAGCCACAGTTGTTCTGATCAATACTCTTTATCATGCTTCAATTATGCATGTGGTTTTGCACATTTTCGTCTACTTTTGCTTTATTATGATCACGATTTCTACATCAGAAAAGCGTTTTGATATTGACATTATTAAATCAAATAAGGAAATCATCAAAAATGCATCGAAGCGACACAGGTGCAGCAGAAGAACTGGAGAAAATTAGAATAACCGTTTGAACGAAGAATAATGAAAAGGGAACGAAAGTCTGCAGACTGCGAGAAGGATGGGAGACGGAGGAGCCGGGCAGGAGTGGAATGGTGGTGGTCGGGGATTGGGGGGGGGGGGGAGCGCATGACGTGGGAGGATTACAGGAGTGTCTAGAACAACAGAGAAGGAAGCAAGAGTGTAACGAAGAGATCGAATTCAGTGAATACATAATAAATGACACGCTTACGAAATGAAGACAAAATGATAGAAGTGGATGAACGTACGAAGGTAGCAAGAAGAGAAGAGAGAAAGTGACAGAAGAATGACCCAGTGTATGAAATAAAAGTGTCTTCTCGTGTGTACCTTGGTCTTCCACGACTCTTAAGTCATATCACGTGTTATTATTTTATTATTCGTATCATCAATATTATCATTATGATGGTGAGGATAAATCATTGCCCTTAGTAGTCGTAGAAGTATAGCAGTACTGGTAATATAACCAGTATTGATATCATTATTATTATTATTCATTACAAGTATCACCATAATTTATGGTATTATTATATTAATTATTCTTATCTAAGTAGTAGAAAAGGAAGATTCTCTCTCTTTCTCTCTCTCTCTCTCTCTCTCTCTCTCTCTCTCTCTCTCTCTCTCTCTCTCTCTCTCTCTCTCTCTCTCTCTCTCTCTCTCTCTCTATCTATCTATCTCTCTCTCTCGGCTCTCAAGCGTTTTCTTCGGAGTGGCACAGCGGCGTAATTCCCGAGAGACGCCGAGGCCATAAACATGAGGATG
>BOPN01000761.1:332500-337500 GCA_017312705.2 Penaeus japonicus
TCGTCTGTATTTTTTCTTTTCTTTTTTCCTTTTATTTTCAAGCAGATGAATCTGAAATCAGGAAAATAAAAAACCCTTAAAGGTTCAAAAGAAAGTTATGATTAAACACGGGTTGAAATCCATTCCTTTACCCATGACAACAAAAGTGATGGAAAGCAAGAGGAAGCAGGCTAGACAGAAACCAACTGTAATGAAGGTTTTATGACTGAAAAGTTTCCTAAGAGGCTGAAAGAATGATAGAATAACAATCATTCGCACATTGGAGAAAGTGGAGGACGATGCTTACGTACTTAGTGTATAAGAGAACGACTGACGGGAATGCAAGCAGGTGAAACGATGAGTGACAGTGGAAGGAAAAGTTGTAGCAGAAATAGGAGATGCACGGATAGGAATAGTGGAAATAGAAGGAGCAGCTGGACTAACAGCTGATGGATTAATAGTAATAACACTTGCACTCGTAACAATAATAATAACAACTTTAATTATTAGTATTATATGCAGCTATAGCAAAGATAGCGATAGTACTATCAACAGATTCAGTAGAACCAGTGGTAACAATAGTATTAATGGTAAAAATAGTGGTAGCAATAGTATCGCTTGCAACAAAGGTATCACTTGCACGAGTAATAAAAGAGAAGAAAAATACAACAAAAGCTCTAGCAGTGTAAAACTAGATATGTTTAAATCAAACCCATGACGAATTATGATGTGGGTGCACGAGCAATAAGTTGACCTGTTGATAACAGAAGCATTTAGCATTCCATTGACAAATGTATTTTTGGAACAAACACAAAAAGAAACAAACAGGATGATTTCTACCCCGTCCTAGATTCACAAGTGACGCATAAGACGAAGGAAAGGGACATTACGGTGCATTGCAATTGCTAGGCAGCGAGATTCAAATATGGAATTAGCAAAGGAATTAGAGCTCTGTGAAATCAAATTCCGATTTCAACTGAAGCTAAAGCAGACCTCGAGGTTTCTTAGTCTAGTTAGCTCTGTGAAGAATCATAAATACCTTCAGTTTGTAAACAGCTTCTCCCGAAACATCTCATAAGTGTCTTCTCTTCTTAGTACACTTGCTTGTTTTTTCATTTTATTGTTTTTCGTGTCCTTTATCGGTTGGTATGCATTAGATTTAATGCAGTACTTTATAGTCACACGCAGTTAAACACAGACACACACGCTCTCAAATATATACACAGAACATACACAGAACACACACACACACACACACACACACACACACACACACACACACACACACACACACACACACACACACACACACACACACACACACACACACACACACACACACACACACACACACACACAAACGCACACACACAAACGCACATTTCTGTATATATCTTCGCTTTAAGGAAATCCATCCCGAACTGCATTTCATATTGGAATCATAAATTGGCCGTCTTAAGTAGCACTCATCCCTCGTTGCTTGACAGCCGGAAAACGGAGGTTGGTAATCTGACAGATCAGTGCCAGGCTTAAGACATAATAAGTCACAATTACACATATTTATTTGCAATTAGATTTCACACCCTACATAACTCACAGAGGCCCTAGGGAATGTCCCTGCCCCTGGCAACCGCTTTAAACGTTTCTGACAAACTTCGGCTGAATATCAAGTCAGTTGGAGGGGAGGGAAGACTTCCTTCTGCAGTAGCGTGGCGAGACTTGAGGGGGGGAAAATCAATAGAGCAGAGGTGCATTTCTGGAAATTAGGGGTTAACTCTCACATCCAACCAGATTCTTACATTTCTACTGCCGCAGCTTCAAATGTTCGTAATGATTTTGCTTCAGAAAATGCGGATGATGACAGGAGGAAATTGTTTGTCTGATGGCGAATGTTCGGTTGGAATGGTTTAGACTTCCGAGGTTGGCTGTGATTGAAAAAGATATTTTAGACAACACGATTTCTTCTTTATATCTCTCTATTCCTCTCTCTCTCTCTCTCTCTCTCTCTCTCTCTCTCTCTCTCTCTCTCTCTCTCTCTCTCTCTCTCTCTCTCTCTCTCTCTCTCTCTCTCTCTCTCTCTCTCTCTCTCTCTCTCTCTCTCTCTCTCTCTCTCTCTCTCTCTCTCTCTCTCTCTCTCTCTCTCTTTTATCTATCTATCTTTGTTAAAAAATAAAATAAATGATTTCAAACAGTAAGCACGCATGCACGCATCTGGGCAAACGTTAAATACAAAATCAACAGGTAAAGTGGGAAGCTTCACGTAAAATACTGACGAACTTTTACGTTGCAGAGACTATTAAATTCAGCGCATGTCTAGGGAATCAAATTATGGTGGCGACATGAGGACGGTGACTTGTGACATATCTTGATTTTGAATGCCTCATCAGTCAAGTCCTTGATGGTGGTGATATGCCGTGATTGGTGACAGTCAAGAGTAATTAACTAAGCACCATTTTGTTATTCATTACATGTGAAAAATGATCGCGGCAAGTGAAGAATGTAGCAATATTGATATAGAGATGTAATAGATGGGCGGATTAAGACCTTAAAAGGGTGGGAAGTAAAGGTTGAATTAATAATCAATGTCGTTTGATATGGTCACGCCATAAAGTTTCCGCTGAGTGGTAGTTATCCTCAGAAATGAGACAATTGAGACAGGTCTCTGCTGCTCTTTCCCTGCTGTCCCCAACACCAACGCTCGCCCTTTATAAGAGCTTCCACATTCAATTTTCTGGATGTGTAATCGCCATGTCTTAGCGTAGAGCCATGTAGATATGCTTGTTACGCGCCTTTGCTGTAGGTTGATAATCGTATTTACATTTTACCGAAGTGAAAGATCGTAGTTTCTTGTAAATATTACTCCCCATCGGTTATTCAAAGTTTAAGGGACACGGATCATTGAGTATGATTTATGAGTGCATATGCAAAAGCGCCGTATAACAAGTAGGCCGGGGAGGGCGTGGAGAGCAAGGGGCGTGAGGAAGCCCCAGAATGTCGGCGTGATACCGACACCAGGTGGGCACGCGACACCACGTGGGTTCACTATAACGCTGTTGTTTTTTGCCTGTGTCTGGGAGGAGGCAGGGAGCAAGGGGGGCGGGGTAGCGTAATTTGTGTGTTTTGACTTTTCCCTTTGCGCCAGTGGGGGGATTGTGTCGAGAAAGAACTCTTTGTACCTTTCTTCTTATTTTCTCTCTTGTATTCTGTGTCTGTATACATTTAGATGAAATAAGATTACGGTCTTATCCCAAAAAATCCCGATCATGTCTCGATTCCACCTGATGTATTGATGTATTCCCTCTCACGATGTCACATACACATCCCCCTCTTCCCTCCTTGCTGTGGCCAATGGAACTAAAGCTACGAAAGGCTGAAAAACGTAAAAAAAAGGAATCAGGGTTTAGATGAAGCCATGTAAAGCCAAATAGGCCTTTATGCTGCGGCTCGAGCATCAGGAAGAGGAAGAGGCCGAACTGCCTTCAAGTAATGTGAATAAAATACGAACCTGAAATTTTTATAGCCATGTCTGGCCGAAATATTTTAGTAAAGGAAAGTGGAGCACTCTTTGGAATGAGTTAGCTGGATGTGAAGGAAGGCAGATCGCGGTGAGATAGAATGAATTATGAAACAGATGAATAGATGAATAATGAAACGAATGTTGTTAAAAAAAGTAAAGGTTCGTGGTAGCGAAGGTAGATAACAGGGGTCAAAACGATCTTGCTCTCAGTGTTAAAAGAAAAATCTGAAAATCTGATTACGGTTGCAAAGTAGAACGACGTACATACGTCACTGTGGGAGATGTAGTCCAAAAGAATACAGTAAACAATACTGTTTTAAATAATATAATGCATCAACATATATACAAAGGATAAGTTTATAATTTGTACATCAAAACAATCAGGATAGAGTGGTCTTATCCTGATTTATTCTCTTTCTCGTCTCTTCGTTATTTCACCGCAGGGCTAACGAGCCTAATCCAGATAACTGACTTGTTTAGATTGTACAGTTTGATTTTTCTTCGTTGTTTTACTGCGTTGCGGGATAAAGGTTGAAAAAGCCACATGATAGAGAAACTAGTTGATTGGGAAGCTCTAAACGATATTATTGATACATGTGTGATAATTCGTATATTCGGCTCCATTTTTAATAAAATATCATTGTAATTAATCGATAAATATGTGTAAATCATCAGTAAATATGAATTTTAGTAAATGTCTTAACGAATGTTATAATACACCTTGGTGAAAAAAGAATATAGTCATTGCAAATTTTGGTTTATTTTTAATATTATTATTATTACTATTATCATTATCATTATTCTTATTCTCCTTATCATCATCATTATTATTAATATTCGCTTATTCCCTTTCCTTTCCTCTCTCTCCTCCTCCCCCTCTCTCATTCATTTTTGTTAGTTTTTTTTTCTTTCTTCTTTTTTCTTTTCCTCCTCCACATCTTCGATCAAACTGGAGTTGCTTTCTTCACCCTCGATGTAAACAGAAATATGATGGAGAATCGTGAAGGATCGTTACAAAAACAATAATAGATCTAAAATTTATTGATAATCAATGGCAGGTAGAACAAGTGCCACACTGCATGAGGCAGGCGTTAATGCAGCCATTGTTCCGCCCTGAGTCCGGCACCGATGGTACCTGGTGCAGTGAAAATAGCTGTACGTAGATATAGATATAGATATTGGTAGAGATGGGTAGATAGACAGATACATGTGCGTACACACATGTATATACAACACACACACACACACACACACACACACACACACACAAACACACATACACACAAACACACAAATACACACACACCCGCGAACGCATGCACATCTAATGTAATCAAATATTTGGTTGATTACATTATGAACTGAGCGTGAGACTCTCCTTTCATACCCTGAGCTTCGAGGTTCAATTCGTTGTGTGTTTGTATGCGTGTGCGTCGGACCTTTTCTCCTTTGAGAGACATACGAATATACACCTGCGAGGAGTTAGAGGTGCCACATAAACAGT
>BOPN01000761.1:342500-345000 GCA_017312705.2 Penaeus japonicus
AATACCGCGACCACAGTGACCTTTTCCCCGCCGTGTTGTGACTGAGCCAGCAATTATGGACGGCAGACAGCCATGTTGATCCCTTGTGCTTGACCCCAAGATAATGCCATAAGTCTGCCTTGCGTGATCCTCTTGCTGAAGCTGCATAATGGGGAGGCTTCGGGTGAATGAGGCCTTGTCGTAATGAGGACATGTTCCTTCGCCATGGAACAAAATGTTGGAGTAAACATGGCATGAATGCCCTATTTGCTTCAGCCTCAGGCGAAACAGAGTCGGGCACTGACGTAATTGTCTAAGCATATTGCATCTTAACTTTAACATTGATTTTAGACTCGAAGCGATCAAAAATGCAAAGATGTCTATATGAACATATCCATACCTGCGTGCATGATTCCTTGCTATATCGTAAAAGTAATGAGCACTGCAAGCATACTCTAGTTACCCTGCACGCAAACTGTTCATTAAGTGCCATTCAACAATCTTTTCGAAATACGAAACTTTAAATCTAGTGGTCAGTTATCATCGAATTCTGATGACAATTATATAAGTAGTGCAATCGATTACATTACATTAAATGTTCAGCAATTAGGGGACAATTGTGATAAAAAAGATAATTGATTGATTGGTAAACTATAATCAGCTAGAGCTCCAATTGCTAAAGGATTACTCTCGGTTAATTTATAATTTCTGAATGATAATATAATGCTGAGAGATGTTCATTATTTATCTACAGGACTGCATAATACTTATAACAAAATTTTGATTCTAATTGTAAATTAAGGAAGTGTAAAGCAAGAGGTGAAAACCAATAAGAGAAAGAATGCCCAGATCTGCTCTGCTGCCCATCTCGTAGAGAGTAACCGCTGGTGTACTCGAGAACGATGACTTGCAGTTTCAGTCTCGCACGAACAATTTAAATTATTTATAGATTAATAAGAAAATACAAATAGAGAAGCACATTCCCGTACTCAAAGATTGCAAAGCAGACTGAAAGGTCTGAATTTTCGGTATGGTTATCTGGAATCTGTGTGTGTGTGTGTGTGGTTTACTGCACGCAAACAAACACAAGGTGGAGGTTCGAGGGGGAGACTGATCAACACAGGGAAGAGATCATTTTCTAAAATCATGTAGGGAAGCAAAGGATAGGGATGCTTTTATATTTCAAATAGTTAACTACGTTACATTTTTTACAAATGAATTATTTGCAAATTGCTCTTATTAAAAGAAACATTCTGTTTGAATACAGTATGGCAAATTCTTTGCAAATTACAAGAAAATTATGTCAACCGTGGAGTTTCTGCTAATTGGGACATCTGTCTTGGAAGATTACCAGTAATTGTTCAACATTTAGGAATCGAAATACATTTTCGATGCAATAAAGTGTACGATTATTAACAGAAGAAAGACAAGTACGAGTGAAATGTGTGATATAGATATAATCGATCTTATGACAATTACACATCGAAGATCTATAACCAACTCTACCATACTCATGAATTATAATACCATTGTCTGATCACAGCTTATCAAGTATTTTTTTCTGCATTATGATTTAACAGCAACTCTAATTTTCCTTTCTCTTTCCAGGTAAGGACACATGCGCTGAGGCGAGGATTTGTGAGTAATAGCATTCTGCATGAGAAACCATTTTCATTTTGCCTTTTAAGTTTGATTCCTGTAAAATGAAAGACGGGGAGAGAATGTTCCCCTTCGATTTTTTTTTTTTTTTTTTTTTTTTTTTTTTTTTTTTTTTTTTTTTTACTAGCATCACTGGGATCAAATTTACTTTCATCATTAAAGACATCATGGTTTATCATATTACATTGGTGCTATCGGTCATCACGATCAATTCATATATGTCTATTGTTTTCTTAAGTAAGTATAATTTTCGTTTTGTAATTATTATTCATGCTGTCTTTCTCATCTGACCATCGTTATCATCGACATCATCATTATCAAAATCATCGGCATCACTTTTCACCAAAACACTCACATCATATGAAGTAAACTGTCAACGCTCTGGAAATCCATGGCTCTCTGTTAACAAGTATGGGGAAACACGAGAAGCAGAACTTAGCATAAGTATTCTAAACACCAGCATCATGACTATCCTAATACCAGTGATTTTCAATTATGCAGTGGTTGTAACATAAAAAAGAAACAGACATTCATAATGATGCCTGTAGTACAAGTAAACTTAATGGCTATCAGCAGACTTCTGTAGCACTAACATAAAAAACAAACGAGGTTTAGCAATGATAGCTGTAGTACAAGACATTTAATATCTATCAGGAGGTCGTAATAGCACTAAAATTTCCCACTGAAATGGCAGAGATATCATTTGCCGCCTTGAGTCTCGAACGAAGCCTAGTCGACACCAACCACACCACCATGGCCTGTAATTTATTTTAATGATAATGATTTGCCGCGTGCATAATGCTAAGGTGTGAGATGGCATTGCAGCCGCCCGAAGAGGGAAGCGGGTTGGTAATGACATAGC
>BOPN01000761.1:352500-355000 GCA_017312705.2 Penaeus japonicus
TCTGCTCTCTACTAAGAGCCCTTCTTAGGTCCTATCTTTAACGTTTGTTTTCGTTCTTCCTTTGTATTGCATTGACAAAAATATATTACTTAACCATTTCAAGTATTCCTGAGGTAACAGAAGAGCAGGGAAACCATGCCGCTATTATTGTATTTGGGAAAGTTTGTTCACCGGCCGCATTGACAAAGTTGCCTTTAGATTGCTTGAATAGAACAATCCCCTGGCAGGTCGTGTGGAGGGGAGGGGGGGGGGGTCGCGTGTGCAGGAGGAAAGGAGGTCGAGTCTCGCGATCTCCACCAGGTTATGCCGGTGCGCTCTACCACGCAAGCGTAACCGTCGACCCGCATTAAGATCCGAGCTTCGTGCTCTGACGTGTTATTCGGGCGATGATATAATTTCTCGTTAATAGCATCAGTTATACATGAGCTTGATGCGACTTGCTCCTAGTTGGCAACATCGTCAGTGACGTCATATGGACAAGCGGCGGCAAGTTCTCACAACGTTGGGGCTACGCAGATTAACCGGCTAGTGTAGTATGTACTCTTCAGTGGCGGTATAAGGTACCAGACTGTGTCACGGGGTAAATAATTTCACAAGAAACTATATTTGATGATAAACATCTTAATGGGAAATGCAACATCTGCAGAACTAATAGCCCGGCATTCAATTAGTGAAGGCTAAAGATTACAGACGGCATAATCACCTGGACTGGAATGGCATCTGATCAGATACGTCTATCTGCTCTGAAAGATTTTATGTTTAAATACATTAGATGACATATATCCCTGGATGACGTTCTCCCGACGATAAATAACTTGATTCGTATGTGACACTGGACAAACTCATAGAAAAATTATTACCGATTCATTTTTTCTTATGGTGGCATGAGTGAAGAATAAATGTGTATGTTTTTGAACATTTTGTATTGAGTATTTACAAAACAAAATGAACAACAGAAGCAGAAAGAGCAGAGTATTCTATTTCACGGATCTACCTTCTTCAGTAGTAGATGGTGATCTTTCTATTTTAATGAATGGTAGAGGAAAAGAAATTAATATTAATTATTTCGACAACATCATATATTCGACAGCAAACGTAAGGCTCGGGCAAGAGGCAAAGGATATAGCGTGGGAAACATGTGGTGCGCACTGTAATTTACCCAAGTATAATTGGAAGCCATAATAACTACCTATTTATGGTCTGCACCAATATCTGCTCCGTGCCATTTGAAATAAGAAACAGCGAGCCTAATACTGCTCACGCCTGCACATATAATGAACAGGTATTTGTGGTTCAATGAAAAAAAAAAAAAAAAAAAAAAAAAAAAAAAAAAAAAAAAACTAGACCATTATTTTCCTTAGCCTGTGGAGACCTCCTTGGCAGGAAGGCCATTTCTAGAAACACCGCTTTCGTCGCTGGCTCAGAAGCGCACAAAGGTCAGGAGGAGAAGGAGTGGGGGTCATCCCAAAGGAAGTGACTTCATCACTCCATGCTCTCCTTCCCGGTTTCGAGTGTGGCGTGAGGGTCTGTCTTGGACTGTTGGTCGGCGCAAAGGGTGTCAAATTCTATGCAGAAAGGATTTTGTCATAACAGATATGGATTTCTTTTATATGATATAACTTTGTTTAATTGTAGAAAAAATATTTGACTAGACAATAGTGAATGAATGGATGTCAAATTCTGATTTATGTATATCCTTGTCACGAAGTCTGCCATTCTTTGCTTATTAAACTATATATAAAGTTATCATCAGTGATTACCAAAACAGACTAGCAACGCCTCACGAAGCGACACTAATACGATTACAGTTTTTATAAGGTTACCATTATCTTACATCCGATTTTACGTCTAATATTTTGATCCCGCATGCATAACCCCCCTCCCCCTTACCCCCCTCCTACCGCCACACGGACGTTGCGTCAGGGATAAAAATACTCGTCAAGTTCGTTCTACCGGAAGTAGCTCGTCGACAACAATGGGTTATCCGCTGTTACTTTTCCCACTGCTTTGCCGACCGACGAAGGCCACACCCCCTCTCTAACCCCTTCATTCCTGCCCATGAATCTTGATATTACATATGCAAGATATCATATAAATCATACTATACAGTATCTTTGTAAGTATTATAGTTATTAGTTTAAAATCCCTTAAATCTGAAGATATATGTGTAAAAGAATGCTTATGAGGATGCGAAAATGAGATGCACAGTGACAGACTAGGCTAGAACATATTTTTATGTAAATGTATCACCAAATGCATTTCCCGCGCACGATCCAACACTACTGATGATCTCACGATTTTGGCAAAACTGATCGCCGTGACATTTAAGCAGGCACAGTCCCCGTCGCCGGCACCGTCAGCGCTCCCATGGCGGCGAGGGCTTAGTGTTGGCCGTGACATGACCCGAATGCGAAAGAGATGGAAATAACTGTGAGATCATGGTGTCATGTGAGCTCTGAAACTGATCTGGAGTCGCAGCTCTTCCTTTCTCTGGCAGTAA
>BOPN01000761.1:362500-365000 GCA_017312705.2 Penaeus japonicus
TATCTATATGACATACTCATAATACTATAAAACAGTAAATTTGATCATTCCATTCATTGCCTATTCAAACAATAAACATGTCCTCGATATCAAACAGAATAAAAAAAAGTAGCGCTCCTACTTTGGAAGCGTTCCAATATCAAATTGTGCTTTCTTTATGTCCCACCTGTTAGTGGCAGTCTTCCGAAAAAGATGAGGAAAGTTTTTATAGGGCTTGTCGGTCGCGTTTTGCTTTTAATGGCAACAAAGGTCTTTACTAGTTCTCAACCATACATTTACAATAATGTGCAAATCTCTCTCTCTCTCTCTCTCTCTCTCTCTCTCTCTCTCTTTGTGGATGTGTGTGAGTGTGTGTGTGTGTGTGTGTGTGTGTGTGTGTGTGTGTGTGTGTATACAATTACTTTTGCGTAGAAAATAGGCGGACAAACCAAATAAAGGAAATCAGTGAAGCAAAAAGTGCCAGAGAAAGTAAAAAGAGTGACCGGTTTGCAGAGACCTAAAGCACACACACACACACACACACACACACACACACACACACACACACACACACACACACACACACACACACATATATATATATATATATATAGAGAGAGAGAGAGAGAGAGAGAGAGAGAGAGAGAGAGAGAGAGAGAGAGACTGAAAGACGTAGAAATAAAAAGCAACGGATAGACAGAAAGAGAGAGAGAGAGAGTAGGGAGCAGATTCCATCTCGCTGCAGCTAAAAAGAATGCAGGAAGGGAGGAGACACCAGGCTGAGAGGGTCGGGGTATCCTGTCAGTACCAAAATTGGAATAAGGGAGAGTGGCAAATCTTCTGCACGTGTGTCTGTGCGTTGACGTGTTGTATGATGCTGCATAATTTATAATTAGAACGCCGTAGTAAAGGCATGTGTACGAATGTTATTCAGTGGGCAGAGCGGACCCGAGTTAGTACTGCTGGTTTACCACTATAGTATGAATTGATTTGGATGCTGGCCAGGTTGCGTTCAGGCAAGGCGGGATCGTGGTACCTGTTGTCTAATGGGTTGCTATCAGTGCGAGTGGAGAAAGATGCAGTGAGTGCTGTGACAGTGCCACTCGAAATGTTCAGTTGAGCGTATAGGGTCAACATGACCATTAAACGGAATTATTGTTAGCATTGATCTTTTGAATATTTATTTGCCGGTGTATATGGTAAGCCTCTTGGAAATGGATGCCCTTGTTAAAGCAAGTGATATTGCATTTGGCCTCTTGCTGCAACGAAGCGCTTGGAAAGCAGTGTTTTAGTTACCGTTGTTGTCTCTCCCGGAGGAACTGCGTCCAATTTCCCGCCAAGGTCTTTTTGCTGTCTCGAACTTTTTCTTCTTAATCGCCCGCGCGAGAGAAGAGTAACTATTTAAAAAGAAGACCAAAGCTTCGTAAGTTTTGACCTTATAGTTCACACATTATGACGCTTTTCTAAACATGAACGATACTATGTGAAGACAGGCATGCGTAAAGCGTAGACAGCCACTGTAGCGAGTGCATGGTAGCGCTGGACCGTAACCACGTGAGGCCAGGGTTTTTGTGGATGAACTATGCCCGAGGATCCTGTTGCGCTCGCGGGATAGAGGTGCAGGAGAGGGAGGAGACGGGATGGCAGTGGCGCGATACTTGCAAATTACTGAATAGGAAATGTATGCGTGGATGCAGTGAATGTAGGTAATTACTCTAAAGTGGCCCTTTTAAGTCTACATCCTCTCGTTATCCGGCATTCAAAACCTGTAAACCAGGTGCAGACCGGTATCCGGCAAGTTATCATCACAGCAGTCTTAGCATACTTATGTAACATAGCAGGGTGAACGAGGACAGTGTTAAGGGGACAGTGTGAAGGAACGAGTCTCCCTCTCTCTCTCGACTTCTCACAAGGAAAATATCGAGAGATGATACTGTCTGTGACTTAAGACGATGCTGTCACCCATTACGTGAAAAAGGGCCCCATAATGAATAACGTAATAGAAATATACAGAGAGAATATACATGAGCTGTAGCTTTGAACACGAACGCACGTGCTCAGCCAGGGGATCGGGAGAAATGAGGGAGGGGAAACAGCGAGGAAAGGGTGACGGGCCTGAGGGATGGGAGATGCACCCCTGCCACCGCCCCTGCATGACTCTGACTGGGGGCCTCTCCGCAATCCTCCTTCGCCCTGGCCTGGGGGTGGTAATCTGATCAGTTCTCTTTGACATTATGGTCTTAACAGCATGTGGGTGTCGAGTGGGAGTTCTAGCGCACAGTGAATTCGTTGTGTACGGTTCGGAGTAGCAAGACGTCTGGGGCGGAAGGCGAGTTCATAGTGCGATGTGACTGAGTGCGGCGCGCCTGTACGTGTCATGTAGCGGCGCCCACGCGCTGATCATTCGAAATATCCTTTCATGACAGTGCTTCTTGGCTCAAGCGACGGTGATCGCCTCCCGTGCGTGTGGTGATTTATGAGATCAAGATAAGATATCGCTTATGTGCTTTTATGTACCATA
>BOPN01000761.1:380000-385000 GCA_017312705.2 Penaeus japonicus
TACTTTTTCTTCGTCTTCTTCCTCTTCCTCGCCTTCTTCTTCTTCTTTTTCTTCTAATTCTTCTATTCCATCTTGTTTTTCTACTTCATCTCCTCCTCCTCCTCTTCCTCCTTCTTCTTCTCTACTCCTACTCTTCTTCCTCCTCCTCCTCTTCCTCCACGACCTCCAGCATCACCCACCGCCTCCTCCTTGTGCTCGCATCCCCTTACCCTTGTGTGTGTGTCGGACAGTCATTCACGAGGCAGTGTCGGTAGCGGGTGAACTGGCCGGTTGTGGCGGTTGTGTGATGGCGTGGGGAAGGAGGGGGACATGGCGGTGGAGGGGGTGTGTTCCTCCTCCACTCATGGCGTCTAGGATGTTACACACTACTCCTGCACACACAAACGCGCGCGCACGGACACAGGTTTTGCAGGCCGGTGTCGCCAACCTCATCCGGATAACTCGTACAGTACATTGTGTCTCGTGATAAAGACGAGTGAAGAAATAAGGAATAAGTGCAATGAGTGGCGCCTCTGTGTCTGTCCCTTCCTTGCCAGTGACATAACCATTTGTGAAAGAATCTATGTAATGCGGAGGGAGGGAGGTAAATCCTCCTCCCTGGGGATTATTGCTGGATCCGGGAAGTATATTTGTAAAGGAAAGATACTAGTGTGAAGAGAGGATGCTGTGATGTCACGGTTTCCTCGATGACCAAAAAGCCTCTTCGAAAGGGATTTGTGACATTTTCATGTAGACTTACATTTTGTTTATGTTTCATAAATTCTAAAAAACACGATTTAGATCTTAGAATGGATGATTGGATGTGACGGTATACCACGGTGAATATTGAATAAAAAGTTGTGAAGAAAAAAGTAAGATATTACGAACACAAAAATGGTGTTTGGGAGGACCTCGGTGCTCGCAGAGGAAGGAGCTTCATCGCCAATTAGAAACTTCACGACTGAGTAATTTGAGTGAATTCGTCATCGCCTAAGTGGTCCCCCCACGTACCTCCTTCAAGGGCGAGGTCGTTACGACTGCGGGATGGATAATCTCCTCCCCTGCCCGAGGCTCCGCTGTTGTTATGATAACGATATTTATCTGAAGGTTACGGTGTATCCGCCAGCATGTTTGTAGTGGTGACTTGTGTGTGTTTGAATGTCGGCGTATGCGTCTGTATCTCCTTGTGTGTTGAGACTTGGCATGCGTATACTCGGTTCGTGTGAGTGTAGTAACATGCGACGACGGAGTGAGAGTCATGCAGTGCGTAAGGGGTCACCCCTTCAGCGTTGGCTTGCGACACAGACTTTATCGTGCCCCTCATTTGAATAGGAAAACAAATCAAATAAAATAGAAAGTAAAAAGACGGGACGAAAAACAAATTATGTCTTTAACAGATCTGGGTTTGGAAAATCGCACGTGGCATCCTCCACCAAGAGGTTATTAAAAGGACCATAAAAATGTGACTAACAGTGTCGGGTGGGCAGGCGAGAGAGGCGGATCGGCAGCCACGAGGGTATGTGGCCTGTGGATGTGAACACTGCACTGCAACAGTGACCAGATCAACATTGGCTGTCGCCAGTGATATCGGCTTAGGTCTGCCGCGAACGATCGCACGGCAAATTATCTTCGGCAAACGGAGACTCAGTCACATGCGGGATATGATTCGCGTGAGATCCGCCGTCGGTGCTGGAGGACACAGACCCAGATAAGGATGATGAGCGGGAGGGAATGTGTGCCACCTCCACCCTCCTACACCCACACCCATTCCTACCCTCCTCACCCCACCCACCCCACCCCACCCCATACTACCACCGCCCTGGCCTCCTCCCAGCCTACTCCTAATCCTCTTTCTTCTCTCTCTTCCCGTCTCATTTCTTCCCTGAACCCTCCTCCTACAGCCCACACACTTGCATCCCCCTTTTGCCACACCCTCCCTCCCTCGTGCTCTGGTTAATCATCTTCACCATCATCTTGCCTCCCTTCCTCCTTCCTCATCTCTTGGTCGCCTCCTTCGCTCTTTTCTTCTCACCTTCATATACCTCCGTTTCCTCTTTTATCATTCAATCCAGTTTTTCCCGGACTTTCTTCATCAGTCTCATTCCCTCACTCTTTCTCATTTTAGGATTCCGTTCCCTCACTCTCTTCCAAACTCATGCTCATTTTAGCATCTCTTCCATTTTTTTGCTCATTTTAATATCTCTACCAAACTCTTGCTAATTTTGATATCTCTGTCCCTCACTCTTTCTCATTTTAGCCTTTCTTTCCCTCATTCTTGCTAATTTTACTTCCCTTATTTCCTTCGTTTTTCTCTCATTTTCACTCTTTTATTTATCTTTCCAATCGCCGAAGGAGGGAAAGGGGCGTAACGTAATATAGGTGACATGAGAGGAACACGTTTTAGCAACTGACGAGATAGTCAAGAAACAAGTACAAAGAGATGATCAATAACAATAATAATAACATTACCTCACTGGTAAATGATAGTAAAGATGATAATGGTAATAACATTAATGATAATAATAATGATAAAGATAAAGATAGTAATAGTAATGATATATCAGTTACCTAATAATAAAATGATTATCGGCGACACTAATAATGATAACTTGTTTACACTAAAAGAAAAAAATACACATTAAGAAAACCAAGAAGGAAAAACATTGTTCGAGAAAAACGGCAAAACAAATAAGCAAACAAACAACCTCAAAGGTGATTAAATTCTACTAACGGTAGAATAAGAAAAACGTGAAAGAGAAAATGAAAAAGAAGAACGTGAGGAGAAAATGAATAGAGGAAGATTTGAAAGACAGGAGATAGTAACAAAAAGAAGTGTGCACCGCCTGACCTCAGTAATCTTTAATGTCAATAAGCGACAGTTGCTCATTGAAGAATGTCTGGCGGAGAGTGAAAGGCGCTCGCTGTAAATAAAGTGTTTTGAAGTGGCGGATAGTGGTATGACCTTATGAGCTGCATATTTTTGTCTAGTATGATTTTGTCACGTCTTATAGAGTGGATGGGAAAACTGTTATGGATAGTTGATCGAACTATTTTATTTTTTCTTTATACAAAACCACGGAACTATATTGTGAAATGACGAGAGGTAAAGTTGCAGAAAGGTTGGATCTAGTTTGTCCCTTATGGCGACACATCGTACCTGAATTGCATAACGACTTACTATTTTGTACATCACCGTGGAACAGCATAACTTTACATCATGGCGTAGGGTGATATTACAACATAATGTAGAAGGATTATCATATATATATGTGTCATTATTCACTTAAGAAGAGTAAGGGGTCTGAGATAAAAGTGTGGCCGAAACACAAGTAACTGAGCACCGTTAGTATTTTTTGCAACTTGTAGTCTCCGAATATAGTACGAAAATATATATCTGCATTTCTGTCGCTAGGTCACGTACATAAACCTGAGACAGATGAAGAAATATACACATATTAAAGGGGCGTGACAATTGCTGGATGGGAACTCGTGTGGGCGTGTCGCCTTGACGGCTGAAAAGTGGTGGGTCGCCCAACGTCGGGACGGGCGTGAAGGGGCGAGGGCGGGATGGAGACAGTCTTAGCTCGACGGGAAAAGGGACGCGGGATAAAGAAGGGACGAGGACGCAGGAGGAAGGGGAATTGGGAGGGGGAGAATGAGATTGAGGAGCAAAAAGGAAAGGAGAATGACGGCAAGGAGGAGGGAGAGATGGAAGAAAAAGAAGGAGATGATGAAGAAAAAGAAAAAAAAGACGAAGAAAAAAGAAGAAAAATAAATAAAAAGATGAAATCTCAGGAGAAAGAAACACTAAAGGGAAAAAGGAACACTAAAAAGGGTCGAAGAATAAAATCAGGATATAGAACATCAACACATTAAAAAATATATATGCTAAAAACCACCGGCGCAATGATCAAGCAGTCTCTGATTAGCATAAGAGAGCGAGGAAATGGTGCGGGCGGGGTGGGCTGTGAGGGGCTTGCACAAGAGGGGAATGAACGGAAGGGGGATATCAGACGAACATAAGGAGGTGGAAGAGACCAGCAGGAAGGAGCGAGGTGGAGGAGGAGGGGCAAGGGGGCGGGAAGAGGCAAACAAACAAGGAGGATCATGAGACTTCCCAGGAGGAGGGTGTAAAGGGTGGGGAGAGGAGGCAGGGGAGGGGGGGGGACTGAATGCAGGAAAGGGTCAGGCGTTGGTGGTCTTGTACAAAAGACGGGAAAATGGAAATATTTAAATGGAATGACTGGGAATACGAAGTATGAATACGAATCGCGGGTTTTCGTTCATGGTAATGAATAGGTAACTAAAAAAACTGCACATTTTGATATAACAATTCCCGGTTTTGCCTTGTGTTGCATACAGACGTACAGTACGTGGTTATTAATATATATATCTGAATGGGTGTTTATATGAATACCTTTCAACTCTGCTTTCCCTTCTTGTATGTACGTGAACTACATACACGAAGTATTTTAAACCTCTGGGACTTGTTTAGAATCTTATAATTAGTGCGTCTTCAAACAAACACAGACAGACCTACCAAGAGAAGCCGACGCTGTTGCAATGTATGTTTTTAAACTTAGGGTAGGGCATCAGAATAGAGGTTGTCTTGATCTTAGGTGAAAGAGTGGCCATGACTGCCTTGAAAGATGTAATTTTCATGGGAAATAATATATGTATGATGTGTATAGGTGTTGGGTTATGCGAATGGCTAATGCAGCATAGATAATTGTAGTTTACATCAGTCTGGGCTTCCAAGTAAAATCACTAGACTGCATCTTAATTTTCTAATAAAGGGTCTACAGTTGCATATAATTTGGCAATATAAATTGTAATGTTTAAAGCAGAAAGATATATCTTTACCTCATGTGATCTTAATTTTCACGTTACATGTACGTATGAGAAATGAAAACAAAATGAAGAACCAGACGATGCATAATCGGATTCAGATGCGTTCTCGATCAAGCACAGATGGTTGCTGTGTTCTGCGGTATGGCTAATACACGCGGCGAACGTTGGTC
>BOPN01000761.1:390000-392500 GCA_017312705.2 Penaeus japonicus
AAATAAGCAACGCTCGTGCTTTGAGAACATGATATGAAAGCACTTTATCGAAAGCCACTGGTGGTCCTTATTTGGATTTGCGAACGTAACTCGATGCTCTCCCCGAGAAGGCAAGACAATTAAAAGCACTCCTTGGCCACGTCTCGAGGAGGCCAGCGCAGCCACCATGCCGAAGAAGAAAGCCTTCGAGGAGCTGAGGAAACAACACAGGTGCAACACCTTAACGCGACGGCAGCTCGCAAGTGAGTATATGATATGTGCCTGTGCAAGTCATCCGATGTTATGGTCCTAAAATTTCGCTTTTGGAGGAGCGGTTTTGCCATGCAGTTCATGAGCACATTTACCAGCATGCACATGAGCCGGGCTGTGAACCATACTCATAAATGTTAACGGCAGCGGCAGGTGGGTCATTGTAATCCACTTTCGTTTTTTTAAAGTTTTTACTCTTTTTATATACTTTTCCCTTCCTTTCCTATTCAAGTATTGTCCAGGATTCATCCATGGGGAATGAATGATGGAAAAAGCCATATGCTATGGGTCGAGGGAGGTTTGCGATCATCTAAATGATAGATTATTATTTTGTCAGAGGAAATACGCGTAGAAATATAGTGGGAGAGGAAAATGACTTCGGCGTCGCTGGATACTGATTTGAAAAAAGTGGCATCGTTTTGGAAATGATTATGCGTTTAATTAACCAGTTAATTACTTATCTGATTAAACTCAGGATATTTGAGTGTGCCAGCAGCTGATCAGCCCGGACAATTCTTATTTAACCGAAAAGAGAAAAAGACGAATGGATATATTAATTGGGGGAAATTGAATATTAATCGTTGTTTTTGGCATTTAAGCAATTTTCTAATCAATGTGTGAGCAAAACTCTGATAGGCCTTTACGGGACTGTTGCCATTTCTCTTCAGGCATAAAAAGGGAAAACAAAACATCCATACAGAGCATTTACCTTTTTCAGATATTGATTACATATACAAATTAAGCAAGGTAAAAAAGAAAAGAAAAAAAATATCCAGAAAAAGAGCATTCTAGCAATACAATAATTAAGCAGAAACCTATGGAAGGCTAGTTTTATTAGTCGCCCTGATAGTCAATTTTAGGATTATCTAGCTAATACAATTTACAAAACTATCTAGCGAATCAAGATAATGATACTGATTGCTAAAATACTACAATAAAAAGAAGCCAAATCATATCTAACGGCATCCTGTCTACTCGCCTTTGCAGACGTAATTTTCAAATTTGGCGCCTCAACTTGGCTCACCACTTGACCCGACGCCAGGTGGCCGGACATGCCCTCACCCCTTTCTCGTCCCCCTTCGCTCGCGCCCACGCGCCTTGTGTGCAGTACCGGAGGACTTGAGGGCGTTGCTTTGTTGCCATGCTGGGTATTTTTAGAACTATTTCTCTCTCACTCGTTCTCTACGTCTCTGTTATCTGACTACCTATGCCTCTGTCGGTCTGTCTGACTACCTCTCTCTCTCTCTCTCTCTCTCTCTCTCTCTCTCTCTCTCTCTCTCTCTCTCTCTCTCTCTCTCTCTCTCTCTCTCTCTCTCTCTCTCCACCCTCTCCTCCCTCTCCGTCCCAGCGCCAATTCCTTTGTCATCTTGTCTAGCGAATGCAAACAAACGTGAAGGACAAGCCATGGCTCAATTCTGGCCAAGGTGATTAGCGTGGGAGATCTCTGGGCAGTGGAAGAGCACTGTGATACTAGTTAGCATTAGTTATTATGAAATGTGTCATTATTCTTGTGAGAAAGAATAAAGGCGCTTTTTATCTGAATTCTCATAAGAATTTCGCACAATTATTTTTTTGTTTGCTTTAAAAATGACCAGCAGAGAGTCCAAGTGGAAACTCAGTTCTCATTAGAAAAGATTATTCAAAACACTAGGTTCTAAATATATTGCTGAGTAGGCCGTACCATCATTCATAGTTGAGAAGTAATAATCCTTTCTGACTTGCTCGAACTTATTTTATTCTATGAACTAAGAGAGAGCGAGAGAGAGAGAGAGAGAGAGAGAGAGAGAGAGAGAGAGAGAGATTAAATTTGCCAGGTTAAATGAAACCAGAGTTTACATCCCAAAAGAATAAAATAACATAAGTCATCCGACCCCTCTTCTTGATAAATCCTTCCACTCACATAGTACCACCATACATGAATTAAAATCGCAATATACATACACATGTTGATTAATTACAGAAAGAGAGAGAGAATGAAGGATGGAGAGAAATGAGAAGGGGAAGGGGACGAGGGGGAAAGAATTCATGATCATTTGCCATAACAACGTCCTACCATCTGGCTTGTGTCTTAAATGCAGTGAAGCACATTTCTTGGGTATGTGTACACAGCTTGCGGGCTATGAGCAGTTCCCGAGCACCTCTTAAGGTAGTAGTAATGCCACTAAATGCGAAAAGTGTATTTAGTGATTTTGAAACATAAAAAAGGGCTCATACTTGAGGTCGGCAGAGGTTCGAATCCTGATCAGGAAGG
>BOPN01000762.1:0-2500 GCA_017312705.2 Penaeus japonicus
TATATATATATATACATATATACACAGTATGAAAGGTAAATAATTATATCATTTAGAACTGAACCAAAGTGATAACAATGATAATAATTGTAACAACAACAAGCCTTATGTTAACGATGATATATATCAATCTAACAATGATAATAGTAATGAAAATGTAATAGCGATACTATATTAATAATGATAACAGCAACTTGTACCATAGGGCTCAGAGAACGTGTTTCAATCTTACATACAGTATCCCTCCATATCCATAGTAGGATAACGTACACAAGGGACGGTTCAGATCCGACAGAAGATGAATGAGCTAAGCCTTCGTACTACTGGTTCAGATCTACTCCAGGGTGTTTAGGTACAGAGAAACGGCTTGAATGAATGTGGATTATTGTCTCTCGCAGAACGGGTGTCTGTTTTACGTTCTTCTAGGTCTCTGTGTTCTGCTCTCTGTCTGTCTGTCTGTCTATCTTTTACTTATCTATGGCTAACTGTCTATCAGTCTAGAGTTCGGACTATCTCTCTCTCTCTCTCTCTCTCTCTCTCTGTGTTTCTCTGTCTGTCTCTCTCTCTCTCTCTCCCTCTCTCTCTCATTCTCATCCTCCCTCCCCTTCTGTTATCCGCTAGATGCTAGATAAAACTCCCTAACTATAATGTTCCTAAGGGAGGTCATGCTATCAGACGTCACCACATCGACTTTGCCATGAGTGTCCTGAATTCAAGCCTAGCATTAAATACCTTGGACCTAAAAAATATAGGTACAATGGTGGCGAATACAGCATTGGTCGACACAAGGACGTTCAAATGAGATCTCAAAGCACGAGAGAGAGAGAGAAATGAAGAAGGAGAAAGTAAGATAGATAGATAGATAGATAAATAGACAGACAGATAGATAGATAGATAGACAGACAGACAGATAGATAGATAGATAGATAGATAGATAGATAGATAGATAGATAGAGAGAGAGAGAGAGAGAGAGAGAGAGAGAGAGAGAGAGAGATAACGACAGACAGACATACAGACAGAACAAAAAAACAACAAAACACTTCCTCCTTCTTCCTCTTACCTCTTTCTGAAACCACTATAGTGACTCTCTACACACTTACATCACCGTAAACACACACACCTGTTAGCTTCCCTGCTGACCTATAGACGAACCGGCGACCAAAGACCAGTGAAGGAAAAGCAGGACCATTTTGGTAAAAGGAAGAACATATTCAACAGAGTAATTCCTTAGACTTACTTTCATATTACTAAGTAACATAAGTAGAAAAGATAAGATGGGAAAGGGAGGGTGGTGTTTACTGACATATTAACGCAAGAGATATAAATTTTATGTCAGATTTATTGAGAGGATGTTTATTATTACTACTAATGATAAAGATAGGTTATGTTAGTCACGGTGTTCTCTTCTCTCTCTCTCTCTCTCTCTCTCTCTCTCTCTCTCCCCTCTCTCTTTAACTATGTATCTGTATATCTATCTATCTGTCTGTCTATTTATTACTAACCATAAGTAATTTACCCCCGGACGTCTCTGGGTTTGTAAAGTCGTCATAGTACTGGCTTCCTTTTCTGAATGGGTTTGTATTTCCTTTTAACTTTGCCTCTTCATTTAATAGCTTTACTTTTTACCTTTGAATGTTTGAATATTTTATCCCTCTATCTATTTTTATAAGTAAATGAATTGGCGTTTATAAGAATTAGACACTTATTTGATGCTGTCATGAATAAAGGTTGATTCGCCAAATTTATACATGGTCTACCCTTTATAACAATAATCTATGCATGGCAGACATCTACTCTTCCACAAATCTACTTTTAATCAACCCAAATAAACTTATCTACCCATAACCAACTTAAATATAAATTTTCATCATGAAAATCGTTATGATAATCATTATGATTATATTTATTCTTATTGTTATCATCATCATCGTTATCATTCTTATCCTTAGCATTACAATTATCATCTTTGTTATTACTGTTGTCATTATTATTGATCTCATTATCATTACTATTATTACTATCGTTATCATTATTACCATTATTATCGTTATCATTATCATTATTATCATCATTTATTATTATCCTCATTATCCTCATTACTTTTATTATTATCATAATTACCATTATCAATGTTATCATTATCATTATTGATATCATTATCCTTATTATTATCCTTATCCTTATCATCATTATCCTTATTGTTATTGTTATTATCATCATTATTATTATCATCATTGTAACAATCATTATTATTGCTACCATTATTACTATTATCATTATTAATATAATCATTATTATTCTTATTATAATTGTTATCATCATTGTTATTACTATTGTTATCATCATCATTATCCTTATCCTTATTGTAATTATCATTATTATCATTATCATTCTTATTATTATAACGATTATCATTATTGTTAATGTTATCATTGTTAACACTATCATTATCATTTCATTGACATCATCATCATTATCATTATTATCGTTACTGTCATC
>BOPN01000762.1:22500-32500 GCA_017312705.2 Penaeus japonicus
TCATGTGATAGTACGCAACAACCCATTAAAAAAGGGGAAATAAGGGCGTCGTAAAACCACCATAGTGTGTTTTACTCATCCCTCAACAGCCACAGTACAAAGCTATATGCTTTTTTTTTTTTTAAGTAACAATTCTATCTGCCATCAGATATTGTGGTTTATGTCTCGCATGACTGCTTCTCTGGTCCTATCATATTTTCTTTTTGTTTTCTTTGTGAACTTCATTTAAGCAAGTTTCATTCATATTTTTCTTTCTTTCTTTCTTTTTTTCTTTTACTTTTTTTTCCCCTTCATGACGTGATTAGTGATTTTGGGGATCAAATAGGACCAAGATCCCCTTCTACAATTGTAGAGAAGGAGCTGAACACAGGCCGGTTTTATACTCTTTGCTCGAGTTGTTTGGTTGTTATACGAATACAGTGTGAGGATTCTTTTGACAAATATATGTTGTATAGTCTTTGGTTAATGAATTCAAAGAGTGACTACAGAAACCTATCTATCTCTTTTCTATTGAGTACATTTACATTAGTACATTTATGCATGTGTGTGGGTGTGTATAAATACACACACACACACACAAACACACACAGACACACATACATACATATGCATATATAAGGTAGATATAGATATAGAGGAAAGACTAACAAAGCTTATAAAAGTCTCATTCCATCACGAATTACTTTCGTAAAACCACCATCGCTGCCATTTGAAATTTAGCAAAAATCAACCAGACCGCGATGCTCGAAGGTCAGAAAAGGTTCGTTAATTCTAAAGCAGTCTTTGTACTCGCTCCCTACACGATACCGTTAATGAATCAATCCATTTTTTACTTTCTAGTGTACCCGGAATCATGGTTTGCAGAACCCTTGTTTTTTCTCAATATTTTGCTGCGAGATAGACGAAAGAAAGAGGATCTTCTATCCCAAGAATCGCAAAAGATTGAGACGAGATCGATCCTACATTTGAAAGATCACCGCTACCAAAATACGATAGGAAGGATTTTAATCTCAAATGTCAATTTATCAAGTGGTGGTGACGTCATCAAAGCGTGGGATTTATTTTGCAAAATTCAACAATATTAACTTTCATGCAGAATTTGATCCTAGTTTTAGCGATTTTCTGTACAATGGAACGGTATCTTTTCTTTAAGAAACAGGCAGGATCGATAGCCCGAAATATCTGGCACTGACACTGGCACAGGCCAAACATGAAGGGCTAGTAGAATAGTTACTAGCACAATCATGTTCCCAGGAGTAGTTGTATTTTAGATTTTTTTTTTACCTTAAAATCGAATTTTGTCGAAGCCGTCATTTCCTGCAGCATTGTTGAATTTGTTCGTTCAGTTTATTTAGATTGTTCATGTTCATGACATAACCAAGTATGATTTCTTTTCCCAGAATACAACCAAATATATATTTTTTCCGAAACCTAATAAATTGGGTGGGGCGAACGTATGATAGAGTCTCCCATCATGTCGCAATAACAATGTTTGCAAGACAATAGAAGAGACGATAAAACTGACCTCGTTTTAAAAACTAACACTTCGGACTCACGGCGCTCGCCTTTGGCCCTCACCCAATTAGGAGCAAATCAACAAACATAAAGCGACAACAAGCATCCAAACAACAAACATCCAGACAAGAAACATCAAGCGACAGCAAACATCCAAACAAGAAACATCAAGCGACAACAAACATCAAGCGACAACAAACATCCAAAAAACAAACATCAAGCGACAACTGAGGTCCACGAAAACGAGTTACAATGCAATTAGAAGACCAACTCTTGTTAAAAATGTAACTCATCGTCCATATAGTTAGCCGTCACCATGGTAGGAATGTGGAAAGAGAAATGGAGAAAACCTCTTTTAAAGTTGCAAAGCTAACACATCCAGACGTATGGTAAACCTTAAATCTTGACATATTTTGTTATCTAAATCAGGACAGGCACAAATTTTCAAATAAAGTCTCAAAGATACAGAGCAAAGTATTACCACCCCTGCGAGATGCCTTGTGTTCTTGCATGGCCGATCCCACTACGAGTCAAACGAAACCTCAAATCCAGGGCTCCCGATTGAGTTTTAATTTCTATTCAGTTATTCAAACTGTTATGACTATGTGATCATGTACCTTGATAAGTTGATAGATTATTGCTCGAGCTCCTAGTTTACTTAAAAGTGCACCTGGTGTTTCTATGTTCCTAGTAATAATTTAAAGGATAATTATGAAGAGCGTGATGGTGATGGTAAAAAACAAGCGACCATGTATCTGAATTTTATTTTTTTCATTAAACACGGTCAGTTCGAAATATAATTTCTTCGACTAGTATCTTGCAAACATGGCTACTTCAACATAATTGGATACGTTATTACACAGTCAGCCCCACCCAGTATACTGAATTCTGGGACAAAATAACATCTTAAGAATCTTCCGTGTCCTCAAAACTGCACCACTAATTCAGTTCAGTGAGGTTTGTGTGTGAACTAACTTTCACTCGGACTCATATACACCCTGCACTAATCTCTCTTTTCCTCCCGACAGAGCGAGAGTAAAATCTCACTGGTCGAGGGAAATATTGCCACTGTCACGAACGATTCGAAACGATTAGCTTCTAGTCAGGACCAAGAGGAAAGTCGACGTTTCGTGCCAGCCACTTTCGTCAAGGCGATTTATTTGGATTAATGGAGTTTGATGATGTGTTTATTGAGTTTTGGATTTTATTTTTTGATTATTGTTTTCATGTGTATATATTTGTGATGGCTCTATTGGTGTGTGTGCGTGCGTGCGTGCGTGTGTGTGTGTGTGTGTGTGTGTGTGTGTGTGTGTGTGTGTGTGTGTGTGTGTGTGTGTGTGTGTGTGTGTGTGTGTGTGTGTGTGTGTGTGTGTCTGTCTGTCTGTGTGTCTGTGTGTGTGACGTAAGAACTTGCTTAAAAGTGAATGTTTGCTAAGCTGCCGTAATAATAGTATTTAGATCCCTTTAGAAAATAAAGACCAGTTTGTCAAAACATGTCAAGTATAACGATAGATGCTTAAGTTCCGTTGTATTAGTAATACATTCCTATCAGTTTCAAGTTACGTGCATCCTTATGTTCTAGCCTATAAGAGAATTTTGAGTTTTCTTAAATGCGTTGCAGATTACTTTCTTATTGTATGATATATTTCATTTTACAGTAAATTCCCTGTCTCTCTCTCCTTTATGTATGTATACACACACACACACACACACACACACACACACACACACACACACACACACACACACACACACACACACACACACACACACACACACACACACATATACAAATATATATATATATATATATATATATATATATATATATATATATATATATATACATGTATATATATATATATATATATATATATATATATATATATATATATATATATATATATATATATTATATATATATATATTTTGCCTATCACACGAGTGCACACACACACACACACATGCAAGCATAAATACACATAAACACACACACACTAATTCTCCGTGATTTTTGCCTCCTGAATGTTTTCTAGTAAATAATAATCGAAAAATGTTTCTTTCAAACAAAGCACTGTACCACTCTCAGCGAGAGGTAAAACAATACCAATATGACAAGTGATTATGACAGGCTAATTCCAAAAGGCATGCGCATCATCATAAAAAGAGAAACGCACACAATAAACTTCATTTAGATAACAGCACAAATAAAGGCAATACAGAAACACAACAACATAAAGATAATACACAGTTGAGACTATTCAAAGCAGATTATAAATCGAGAGAGAGCAACTCAATCAGTGTAATCTGTGCTATAATAATCACTTTAATATCAACAAAGAGCAGTTGGATAGTATGCTTGATCTTTGAGAGATGAGATCTGTAATAGCATCCACTGTTCTATTTATGTAATATTTTTTTTATAGGGAGATCACATGACCCCAAAAATATCGAAAATTGTTCAAACTGTGCCTTTTTTCGGGAGGGACAAAGTGTTAAGTAAAGACAGAGACACAACATTACTTCTTAAATGAAACACAGTTACACAGATTGCCTCTTTCATAGCTAGATCTATTTCCCCCTTTGAGCGCTCTTCTTTTGATTCTATTTCCCCCTCGGCCTCGCTGGGAAGAGTGACGATTACACTATGATTTCCACTTTTCTGTTTATTGTCGAGAATCCAATTAGCTTCACACTTGACACTACACTTCGTTGGGTTCTGAACTTGCCGCCTTTCATCATCACACAAAGTCCGGTTATTGAAATATCAAAACACGCACACACACACTTGCAGATTAACTCGCACACGTACAAAGATTTTACATTTTACTGCTGAGAACACATCCATCAGAAGAGGTGTTAATGAAACAGTGGAAACGTTTTTTTTGTTTTTACATTTTTATCTTACATTAAATGAGAACATAGCTAAGACACTCACTAATGATCAGTACACTATCAAGAAAACAAAAGAGTTACGTCCCTTTGTCAAGTGTAAACAGATAAATAAAGAACAGTAACATTCCTTAACAATTTGTATTCGGTTAAGCACGCGATGTGAAAGGTTTATATAGTAATTTCATATTTATGAAAGTATCTATTTTATCTAAAGAGCTTTGTGTTTCACTAGTTTTAAGGAAATGTAAGTACAGCCATGTACATGTACCAGTACATCAAAGGTCAGCCATTAGAAGTTAGTTAGCTGGGGTGATGAGACCTTATCGTCACATAGTTGAAATGAACGGAATTTCATGTATTTAGATGAAACAACCTGTGGAAAGGTGTCTACAACAAGACCAAACTGGAACAAAAAGGTATAAACGATTATAACCAACTACATTTGTTAACTTATTCATATAGGCATTGTCTTTAAAATTACGTACAAATTTTCACTTTTGAGCAGATCGTGAACAATAATTCAGGATGTGCATAAATGTACTGATTTATTTTGACCTGTAATTATTTATCATTTTACATCATACTATTACAAATTTGTTTTATTGCATTCCATTCGTAAACCTTTTTCCAATAAAACATTTGGACACTCATTCTGGAATACAGCATGATGACAATATGCTTTAGAAAGGACCCTTTTCCCTTATTTTGTGGATACATCAAATAATTATTCTGTGTTCCGTCTTCGATTGTAACATAAATGTTTTTTTCTACAACCATTTCTACAACATATTCTGGAAGCAGAAAGATCTGGATGATATACACTGATTTCATAATGGGAATGTTAGAAGAAAATGTGATGAGATAACCAACACAGCTGGCAGTACAGCAGGGTTATCATTGCAGAGAATAGCCTGTTTATGGATTAAAATTTTATTTAAAAAATACATGAACAAAACGTTAATGCAGGAGATTTCTATGTTGCCTAAGATCTATTTCCTTCCAAGACACCGAGGAACTCTACTGGAGGGAAGGATGACTACATTTGTAAAAGTGTGAAATAGCCACAACAAAGCAAACTTTTCATTCGTACCTTCGTAACCATTATTTTTTATTTAGCATCATCCGGAAGAAGTCAAAACTCTGTACAGACTAACGTCAGGCTAAGAACACACGGATTGAAACGAAGCCGAAGACCGGGTCACCAGCCACATTCGAAGCCGCAGACGACGAACCACCGAGACGCCGAAGCACACAAATACGCTGACGGAACTTGGGTGTTGTCGGCGCCCTGGTACTCCTGAGGGCGGCTCACGGAATCAGCTGTTCCAGGTGACCCGTGGATGTGGCTTTCCCGTGCTGGGTGGAAGGGGACACCTTGCAGTTGTGTCGGGAAAAGAGCGGTTCCTGCATAGTCGTCGGGGAGTCGAGAAAACACCGGAGCTTGCACGAGCGCGGCACGAAGTTCTCTGTTATGGTGGGAGGGAAAAGGGACTCATATAGAAGTTGAAATAACGTATGTCTTTAGACTGTCACTGACTGCGACACGTGACATGTGATGCTTGCCAGTGCTGGACGAAGTCATTGATAATGACCACACTCTATACTCAACATTTTAATCCATATATTATTCTCCGAGCATGATATTGCATACAGTATATATATATATATATATATATATATATATATATATATATATATATATATATATATATATATATATGTATATATATGTGTATATATATATATATATATATATATATATGTATATATATATATATATATATATATATGTGTGTGTATATATATATATATATATATATATATATATATATATATATATATTTATTTATATATATATATATATATATATATATATGAATATTCATCGGTAATAATTCCATGATATAAACAAGATATTTTTATAGATATAATGGAGTTCGTAGTATAATAACATCCTGGTTTTTATTATAAAGCAGCGTATATCAGTAAAATTCAATTCATGGTGATTACAGCTTTCGTGCAATGTATTCTATTTCACAGTAAGTGCCAGACGAAGAGTGGAACGTAAATTCTTTATCTAAAATTATCTGTTTTATAGTCTGCTGGTGCTGTCAGAATAAATAGTGATTTTGAAAAAAAAAGAGTAAATATGTGTATATAGAGACGGTTTAAGGTTTTATTAATTTTTGCAGGGCTAACAACAATTAAATTCAAAACCTCTGCTCGGCATAGCAAACGTCATACAAGAAAAAAAAAATCAGTATTAGATTTCGTCTCCTTGTCGTTTTTCCTCCATTTTTGTTAATATTATGTTCTTTATTCTTATATCCGTAAGTGTATATATAGCAAAGCCAGATGGGGATGATTTCACTTTATTTGGAAATTCAGTGTTTAACCTTTTTCACTCTTTTTCGAATTTGATCTAATCATGGTGGGGCTCTTTAGAATTGAGCATCTGGTAAAAGAAAAAAACGCGTTTCTTGTCTTTAATAAGAAAAGTATACGAAAGTGTATAAACACACACATTCATACACGCACACACACACACACACACACATATATATATACATATATATATATTATAATATATATTATTATTATTATTATTATTATTATTACTATCATTATGATTAATATCAGTATCATTATCATCACAATTATTTCCTAATATACACGTGGCGTGCCATAGTCAACCCCTTCGCGTGTCACACTTGGCATGCGTGCCAGGGGCTTCCTACCCCAGTTTTATACCAATCCCCCCCCCCCCCCACAAGTGGTTTCAGTACCGTAGTAAAACACATATCAATGTTACAGCGGTAGCTAACGTGAGGCTTGCTTTTTGGGGTACAGAATTTATATTATGATGATGCTTGTGAGTGGTACTTCTACAGGAGCGCGTGC
This sequence comes from Penaeus japonicus, assembly GCA_017312705.2. Lineage (NCBI taxonomy): Eukaryota > Metazoa > Arthropoda > Malacostraca > Decapoda > Penaeidae > Penaeus > Penaeus japonicus. The sequence goes on from BOPN01000762.1 coordinate 29,812, forward strand.
ATGACGTAAAATGTCTGGCCGAGGACATGGGGGTGTAGGAAGGAAATATGAATGAGGAATGAATAACACATAAAGAAATATGAATGGAGCTTTTCTGTGTCACATCTTTGTCGGAATTACATGTAATTTAGATAAAAAAAAATAATAAAAAAAAAAAATAAAAAATAAAAAATAAAAACGATAATCTTTCCTCATAGGTCCTTCCCATTCGTATTTTTCCACTGCATCATGTCACGTTAAACTTCTGAATAAAAGCCTTTTTAATCATAATATCACTATCCCATCTATCCTAATAGCCCTATTAAAATCATTCCATGCAATTAACTTTAAGATAAGGAATTTACCCCCTAACAAACCTCCCATCTACGGGCAATGGAATGTACTTGTTTCTTAATTAATTTCAATACGAATCATGACTTCAAATAAACCTAACTCCTCTCACAGCTAAAAGATTTTATTTAAACTTATGCTCTTCTATTAAACAATGTAATTGAACTTAGCATAATCGAGCGTCATATTCACAGCTTCTCTGATCATTTGATACTGCGCCTTTAATTCCCTTTATGACGTAAAATGGCTTTATTACATTATAATAATGAGTTCTTACAACTAAGCCGGAGATGAATAGCAGTTAGGGTTGGGAGCGTCAGGTGGTGTTGTTATTTTTTGTTGTTGGTGTTGTTCTAATGATGATGATGATGATAATGATGATAGTGGTGATGATGGTGGTGATGATGATATTATGATGATGATGTTATGATGATGATAATCATGATAGTGATGATGATAATGACGATGATAATGATAGTGATGCTGATGATAATGATAATGGTGATGATGATGTTATGATGATGACATTATGGTGATGATGTTATGATGATGATGGTGATGATGATGATGATATGATGTGATGATGATGATATTGATAATGACAATTATATAATGGCAATATTGATGATAATGATATTGATAATGATAATGATAATGATGATAGAAATGATGATAATAGTTATAATAAAACCGATAATAATGATAATAAGGATAATAATGATGATTTTGACATCAACATTTAGTGATATTGTTATTATTACTTCTTTTATTGTTATCATTATCATTACTGATAGTATTATCATCGTCATCACTGGTATTATCATTATTATCTAAGCATCATTACTCTCATTATCATTATGATTATGATTATTATTATTATTATTATTATTATTATTATTATCATTATTATTATTATTATTATCATCATTATTATAACCCTCATTATGATTGTGATTTTGATCATAGTTATTACCATTATTATTATTATTGCTATCATAATAAGTATCATTATCATCCCTATCACTGTTATTATCATCACCATTATTAATAAATCATTATTGTTATCATTATTACTGATATTAATATTGATTATTGATATTTTCATTATCATTGTTACTATTATTGATGTTATTGTTATCATTATTATCATCTCATCATTACTATTATCACTGTTATCATCATCATTATTGTTATCATTATTATAATTATCATTATTGTTATCATTATTATGGTTCTTGTTATGATCATTATCATTATTATCATAATCATTACCATTATCATTATTGATAGCACTATTGCTAACATTGTCATTATTATCATTGTCATCACCATTATTGTTACTATCATCATCTTTATCACCATTACAAATATAATTATCCTCATTTATCAATCCATCTATTTATCTAGTCTACTTGTGTGACGGAGGAGAGAGATCTGGACCAGACTTTCTTTCTCAGGATGATCATGAGAGATTACTCTAGCTAAGTCGAGTAAGATAAACCAAGCTAAGGCAAGCTTAGTCAAGATTAGTCAAGCTGTCAAGTAAGTCAAGCTTGGTTAAGTTGTTAAGCTGCCAAGTAAGTCAAGCTTAGTTAAGTTGTCAAGCTAAGTCACGCTGTCATGTAAGTCAAGCTTAGTTAAGTTGTCAAGCTAAGTCACGCTGCCAAGTGAGTCAAGCTTAGTCAAGTTGTCAAGCTTTGTCAAACTGCCAAGTAAATCAAGCTTAATTAAGTTGTCAGGCTAAGTCACGCTGCCAAGTAAGTCAAGCTTAGTTAAGTTGTCAAGCTAAGTCAAGCTGCCAAGTAAGTCAAGCTTAGTTAAGTTGTCAAGCTAAGTCAAGCTGCCAAGTAAGTCAAGCTTGGTTAAGTTGTCAAGCTGCCAAGTAAGTCAAGCTTTCTCATGTCAAATGTACGTTAGAAGATCATTCATTCTTTGGAAATCTGTCTTCACTAAATGAAGTGAAACAGCTACTTCAGGATGCTGATCTTGGCCTCTACAATACGGACGCAGTGAAGGAAACGGTGGAGATATGTTTTGCTTTTGTCTCTTTGTCTCTGTCTCTGTCTCTGTCTCTGTCTCTGTCTCTGTCTCTCTGTTTCTCTTTCTCTTTCTCTCTCTCTCTCTCTCTGTCTCTCTCTCTCTCTCTCTCTCTCTCTCTCTCTCTCTCTCTCTCCCTCTCTCTCTCTTATACAGTTTAGATTGTACTTTAGACCCAAATGTGCTCTATTAATTAAGTTATTCCTTATTGTGATCACCTTGGCGATTTCTTTGACATTTGAGGTAGTTTTTTTTCTTCTTCTTTTTTTAAGCCATGACTCAACCGAGCGAATTTATTTACTCTCTGATACCCTATAGCCTC
>BOPN01000762.1:37500-40000 GCA_017312705.2 Penaeus japonicus
TATCTATCAGTCTTTGCAACCAGAGTTTTAAAAAAAGCAACAACAACACGAACACAAACCAAATGAACTGCACAAACAATAAAGAAAATATGATAAAACTAAATCAAATCACTAACACAAATCAACAAGAAACCACCAGAAACAACATAGAAAAACAATAAATAACAAGACAAACGAACAAACAAACCCAAGAAGATGCCAAGACCTCTCGAATGAATAGGTCGCGCAGAGGTCACGGAGTTGGTGCCCTGAGGTCGAAGAAGAGGTCACGGGAGCTACCGCCGAGGTCACACGAGAAAACGCGAGATTCCGTGATGGCTTTCTTTGAGGGTTCCTTTGTGACTCTTTTTCTTGAGGGTATTTTCAGCCTACGTGATAGGTTGTTGGTTATAAGGAGGAGGGGGGGGAGGGGAGGAGGAGAAGGGGGGGAAGGGGAGGAGGAGGGGGGGAGGTGGAGGGAGGAGGAGGGGAGGGAGGGGGGGGGAGGAGGTGGAGGGAGGGGAGGAGGGAGGGGCGGAGGAAGGGAAGGAGGAAATGGAAGAGAAGGGGCAGGAGGAGGAAGAGGAGGAGGGGGAGGGAGGGGAAGGGGAGGAGGAGAGGGAAGGGGCGGAGGAGAGGGAAGGGGCGGAGGAAGGAAAGGATGAAATGGAGGAGAAGGGGTAGGAGGAGGAGGAGGAGGGAGGGGGGAGGTGTTGGAGGGAGGAGAGGAGGGGGGGGGAGTTAATGGGAGGGGCGGAAGAAGGAGCGGAGGAAGGAAAGGAGGAAATGGAGGAGAAGGAAGGGGCGGAGGAAGGGAAGGAGGAAATGGAGGAGAGGAGGCAGGAGGAGGAGGAGGAGGAGGAGGAGGTGGGGGAGGGGAAAGAGGGGGATGAGGAGGGGGAAGAAGAAGAGGGGGATGAGGAAGGGGAGGAGGAGGAATGCGGAAGAAGGGGATGAGGAAAGGTTAGGAAGGGGAGGAGGAAGTGAGGAGGAAGAGGAGGCGGGGAGAAGGAGATGGAGGAGGGCCAGGAGGAAGGGAAGAAGAAAAGGAAGAGTGGGAAGGGGAATTAGAAGAAGAAGAAGAGGAGGAGGAGGAGGTGGAAGAAGAAGAGGGAGAAGAGAAAGGGCAAAAAATGCACAACACATCGTAAATGATAACTATTCCAACCATATCCCTCCTCCGGATGAGAATTGATCGAACCGGAAGTAACATAAAATATATCAGATAAATTAGCATACAACGTGGATATGTCGCTAGTATGCCTGGCGGGAAGAAGTACACTTAATTAATGCCTTAGTTGTTATTGGAAAGGAAGCTTAGAACTGATGCCTTAGAGTAAAGGGTTTAGTACAGGAGGTTACATCAAAGTACTTGTACTGATGAGATGTTAATTACAATAGTGATAAAGATAAAAACATCAAAATGTTATTGATAATGACAATATCAGGAAGTACAATGATCATGATGATGATAAAAATAATGATGATAATACAATAATGATAATGATGATAATGATAATGATAATAATAATGATGAGGATAATAACAATAATGATAATAACGATTATGATGATGATAATAATGGTAATGATAATCATAATGATAGTGATAATGACAAGAATAATAATGACAATAATGCTAATAACAACAACAATGATAATAATGATAAAAACATAATCATGATAACAGTATTCATTAGAACAATCCTCATCCTACTATTACTACTACTACTTCTAATAATAATGATAATAACAGCAACAAAATAAAAGCAACAATAATAATGATAAACATAAGATTAAAGTGAAGATCCAAACTTAAACCACCACACGTAAGTACATACTGTATACAAACACAACACTAATGACAATCAGTACATTCACCCGAAGCTAGAGTGAGTTTAGAGTGCAGAGGAAGAGCGCGAGTGTGTTAACGTGGCATATTGGGAGGGGAAGGGAGAGGGGGAAGGGGAGGGGAGGGAATGGGAGGGAAGGAGAAGGGGGGAAGAGGGAGAGAGAGAGGAGAGGGATGAAGGGGGAAGTGGGAGGAAGGGGGGGGGAGTAGGAGGGATGAAGGGGGAAGGAAGGGGAGGAGAAGGGGGAAGGGAGAGGAGTAAGGGGGGAGTAGGAGGAGGAAGGGGGAAGTGGGAGGGATGAAGGGGAGGAGAAGGGCCAGAGGGAAGGGGAGAGGAAGGGAGAGGGGGATGGGGAAAGGGAGATGTAGGGGGTAAGGGGGAGGGGCGAGGAAGGGTAGGGGAGAGGGGAGAGGGGAGAGGAAGGGGGAGGGGGAGTGACACTTGCCAGCATAATTTACAAGCCAGAGGGACGCCCTCTTCCTGTCAAAGAAGGAGGGTGATTTATCAGTATTTGACACGTGCTTCTTCATACGATTAACTTTTTTTCGAAACTAAGGATTTAATTACTCGCTTTAATTGTAATGAATTGTTATCATATATATTGTTATTGGGATTATTTATAATATGCTTCCATACTTAATCATTTATTCATTTTTTCCTGTTTAACAT
>BOPN01000762.1:62500-67500 GCA_017312705.2 Penaeus japonicus
CATTTTTATGTCTTCCGCCATTTTGTGTACGGTAGTAATCCCCGGTAACGACTGTCGTATCCTGGTTACGAGGGCCCGTAAGAAGGATCGTAACGTCTGGCTGACCCTCGTCCAGCCCGCACGCCCGCGAGTCAGCCACGCCCATTGCTGTCGGTCGGGGACACCCCTCGTGGCTGGTGGAGTCTCTGTCTGCGAGGGGGTAGGAGGGGTTAGGGGATGTTTGTTTGTCTGACTGTCTGACTGTCTGTATGTATGTGACGCGTCGGTCTGTTTGTCTGTGAGTGACGTATGAGAGTATTTCTGTTTGTCTGTGACGTGTTGTGGTTTCAGGGATGTTTATATATATGTCTATGACGTGGTGGAATTCATGTCTGTCTGTCTGTTCGTGATGCAGGAGGGCGGGTTGTCTGTCTGTCTATCTGCTTGAGACGCGGGGGGGTTAATGCTGTCTGTCTGTATGGTCAGTCTGTGGCCCGGAGGGATTCAAGAATGTCTGTCTTTGTGTCTGTGAAGCAAAGGAATTCAGGACGGCCTGTCTGTTTGTCTTAAACGTGGGGGAATTCAGGGCTGTTTGTCTGTATTTCTGTTTGTCTTTCTATCTGTATCGCGGAGGCATTGGAGGTTGTCTGTCTGCCTGCTTGTCTGGAAGCTATATCTATTTGTCTGTTTTTTTCTGTATTTCGGTTTACATGTTTGTTCTTTTGTCTGTTCGTCTGATGCATGTCATATTGTCTGTCAGTTTGTCTGTTTCTCATTCCCTTCTCCCTTCATCCCTCCCACATCTCCCTCTTTCTTCCTACCCTCTCCCTCCCGTCCCTCCCCCTCCATCCTTCCCCTACCTCTTTCTTCTCTAACATCCCTACTTCTCCCTACCCTCTTTCCTCCCCCAGCCCCCAATTCCCTCTCCATTCCTTGCTCCCCTTACCCCTTCCTCCTATCCTCCCTTTCTCCTTCCCCTTCCCCTTCGCTCTTTCTCTTCGCCCCCTCCCCCTTCCCCTTCCCCTCCCCTTCGCTCTTCCTCCTCGCCCCCTCCCCCTCCCCACCCACTCTCACACATATCCCCTTCCACACACAAACATCACCACCTAAATCGCCCTCGGCCGCCCACGCCCACGCAGCGGCCGAGGAAAGCGAGATTGAGAGCTGCCGGGCGTGAATTTAATGGCCCCAAAGACGACGGCTCTTCGTTGTTGCAATTAAGACGTAAATATCCTTTCGAAGAGACCAATGGCGGTGTCTTAGAAAACGGGGACGGGGAGGAGTGCTGTGTTTTTGTTTCTTTTTTCGTCTTATTTGGATTTTTGTGCTTGTTATCGTCCTCTTTGTTTATTCCTTTATTTAGGAGGTATCATTATCTTTATTACCTATGATATGACGAATATCATTATTATCGATATAGTGTCATCATTATTATTACTATTGTTATTATCATTATTAATATTATGATTATTATTATCATTATCAACATCACTATTATTAGCATCATCATTATTTTCATTATCATTATCGTCATCATTATTGTTATTATCATTACCATCACTATTGTTATCATTATTATTATCACTATTATTAGCATTATTATCATAATCATTATTATCATCATTACTCTTACTACTATAATTATCATTATTTTCTCTTCTTTTTCTGTCTCTCTCTTCACTTCGCTCAAAGTGCCGTAGAAAATACTCTTCCGTTGAGAGGCTGTGAGGGAAAGCTCCTGTGATAGAAAAAAAGGGAAAAAAGGAGGAAAACTAGAAAAAATCGCAGACTATTCCAAAATCTCAAAAAATATCCTTAAATATTATATTCCATTCCAGGACCCAAAAGATACCTTTGAGTAAACATTGCATCGGCCGGGAATCGAACCCGGGCCTCCCGCGTGGCAGGCGAGAATTCTACCACTGAACCACCGATGCAGATAACAGAAAAGGTAAATATTAGAATTTTATACTAATATACTTACTAAAGCCGTATTTTTGTCGAGAAATTGATCAAGCCTTACTTAATTAAGGCGGTTAAACTCAAGCCTGGCTGTTTTTGAAAACGCTTATTGGTACGCTTGGCAACTTTATATTGCTCTCATGTTCACTTCTAAACTTTATGACAGCCTTTTTGAAAGAACTTTCGGTGAAGAAATGCACAAATAAGTAGTAAGCACATTTGCAACCCCCTCCACTACCTCTGTGATAATCAACTATAGCTTACTGGTTTGTCGTACAATTTTACCCGATTTTTAGTCCATAAAAGTGCCATATACACAGTATCAGTTTTATTAATAACCCACCCCTCTTTGTCTCTCGTTTCACTAATCTACTTGAAATAACTGCAGAGGAGGGCGATACCCCGAGGAAGCCATTGTATTTGTTTACATATGACGTCACGCTTCAGCTCGACCATATCTCAAGACACAGTCGACAGCGACTTGTGACGTCATCAAGGTACGCTCAAGAGTTGACGCGCCAAAGACAGAAAAGTCGCGCAGACTCAAGCCCGGCTCAAGATTTGGCACGACAAAAATGCTGCTTTAATTTCTCTTTTATTTCTCGTTTTTACTATATATCTTTTCAGCCAATTTTGTTTCATTCTTTCTCTTCCTCTTTCTTATTCCCACTATCTCCCTCCCTCTTTCTCATTCCCACTCTCTCTCTCTCTCTCTCTCTCTCTCTCTCTCTCTCTCTCTCACCTTCTGCGGACTATATAGCATGTTTATTTTACGATAACGGATGTATTAATAACAAATATTCGTATAAATACATATTCTCGTAATAAAGAACCAGGTATGCATCTCAAGAGCCATATCAGAGTTATCTCCCACTTATGTTCTCTCAAAAAAGCTGACTACCTTTGATCGCCACCCCATTCCCATTCCAGCCTCTGCACCCGCGTAACAACAGATGGGAAAAGCCTCCATAAAACAGGGATGTCTGGAACAAACAGACAAACAGGGATCGACTGTGCTACCCCTAATGCCTGATTTCTCCTCCTGTTCATACGTGTCGTTATTGCGTTTAATTAACTTCATTTAGCTCCAGTGTTTATTACTTCTCGTGTACCATGACGTAAGCTATTTGCGTTATGTTATACACCTAATTTGTTAAAAACTTTTGTTTTATATCTCATTCTTGTTTTGTGTTGGTTGGAAGTTTCAATATACTAAAACACCCATCACAAACTGGTGTCACCGAGGGATTGTAACGCGCCCTCTTATATATATATTCATTTAAATCGTGAATAACTCGCCACGTATTTAACAATATCACTAAATACCGTGCCGCTGAATCTTCTTTTTTTTTTTTTTTTTCATCACTATCACGTGACCACAGCCGTGAAATGCAACGCGTCAGGCAGTTAGTGTTAATGGTGTCCCCCTTGTCTCAATTTCCCACTTTTTTTTCTCTAATTTTTCTCTCTCTCTGAATAACCCCAAGTGCATGTAACGAAAGGAATTATACTTTGTATTGTTAAAGGAATGACATTCATATGTACAGTTATTCCAAATTGCATTTTTTAAAAACAGTAACGGAATTATTTTTTCTTTTAGACAAATGCCGCATTACATATTCTTTGAGCTAGTAATTTTATCTTTACTTTGCAAAATTTGGTACCTGAATACCGCACTTTGAAGTATCTTTCCAAGAGTATTGTTTGTTCCTTTCATAAGTCAAGATTCACTTGTAACACATAAGCATCCATATAATTATATATATATATATATATATATATATATATATATATATATATATATATATATATTTGGAATACCATAAAAATTAGGTCAGTTTGATAGGTCACCTTGCATTCTAACTAACGAAAATATTACATTAAATAGTCTGACCTGTTTTTTAAGACGAACATGCTAAGTAAACAACTTCCATATATACATTTTTTAATGTTATTTTTTCGTTTGTTATATGCTTTATTTATATGTATAACGTCCCTTTATAACTTAACGTATTAATTTGTTTATCCTATTTTTTGTTATAATTTTCTCCTTCCTTTTTATATCGTTAGCAAAGTCATCGTTTAAGATATGATTGTGTCTCAGTTATTCTTATTAAATATATGTATCGTAAATCACAATGTTATTCTTTTACTGATTCATCATTTTTACAAAGCCGTATTAGTTGTATGCGATTGATTGTCTTTCGAAAAAAACTCACTTCATAACTCACCGTAGACACACCAACTGCCCTTCGCACTCTTGCATTAACTCATCTCACATTTCTGGTGAATATTAAGTGGGTATTAACTTGCACAGTATTTCTCACCTCGACTATTTCTTTTCTGCTAATACCTCCTCCCTCAATCACCTGCTTGACCGATACCTATAGTAACGACTACGCATGGTTGAACGATGGTGCTTTTGGGATTGTTCAGCCTCTTTCATTCATCACTGAACCAATCTTGGCTAATCTGCTATGCCTCTTTTAAAGAAAATGAACCATTTTTCGGACAAGATTCGGGTTTTCACCACATTTACCCCGTCTCAGCCTAGAAACAGACCACCTCTACGATTGAGGCCCGGGTCTGCCTTAATCAAATCGGCCGCCAGACCGGTCACTCATTTCATTACCCGACCGAGCCTGCCCCGATGTTCGGCTTCTGCAGCTACGACGGTCGATAAGACACTTATTATACTGATCTATTAGACGGTCCCCTTAAGAATAAGTACCCCAACACGGTTACACGTCACCTGGCACAACTCCGTAACTCCGTCTTTTTAGCTAACAGAGCCATGAGTACTGCTCCCTGGAGCAAAACGTCCTATTCAACGGCCACGTCAAGGTTTACCGCCAGCATGGTAACATTTCGCCCGGCATAGCTCCGGTGTTCGGCCAAGCAGCCACACTTCCCTTAGAGAACTCACCTCGAGTAAGGTAACCCCCACATGGCCATGCCATTAAGTACTATATTTGTATGTCTTTAACAGATAACATAAATGCAAAGGTTGGTAACTTTACTTTCAACTTACTTGTCCTATTTTGCAACCCCTACATATA
>BOPN01000762.1:97500-100000 GCA_017312705.2 Penaeus japonicus
AGAGAGAGAAAGAGAGAGAGAGAGAGAAAAGGAGAGATAGAGATATATATAGATAGTGTGTATATGTGTGCTTGTGTATATGTGTGTGTGTGTTAACATGTATGTATCCATGCACGTTGGTAAAAAGAAATAAGAAAAAAAGTTACATCAATTTAAAATAATCAATGATTTTTATACTCTCCACGTTAATAATACTAAGAATAATCAAGCAAAAAAGAAAAGAAGAAAAAAGAAGAAGAAAAAAAATACAGAGGGAACAGTGTCCTCAACCTATATTGCACCTCGTTGGCTGCCCTACATAAGGTTGCTTAACTATACTCAAACCAACGGAATTCAACCCTTATTTCACAAGTTGCAATACGCCTACAGTGTCACATTTATCTCTTTCAAAAGATGTCATTATATCACAGGCAAGCTTAGAGATATTTCCAGCACTGGCACCTTATGGATAAATTTATGTCATGAAATGTCAGTAGGTCAAAGTGTCCCCCTGGGATATTGATTCACTGCAGTACGGAGTGTCTGTCGGCCGTGTCTCTGCTCAGGGGTTTGTTTTCATCTCTCTCTCTCTCTCTCTCTCTGATGTTTTTGAAATAAGTTTCACTGTTAGTTTTCTTGTGTGTGTTTGGCACGCACGCACACACACACACACGAACGCCCACACACACACATACACGGGTGCCCACATACACACACATACACACACACACACACACACACACACACACACACACACACACACACACACACACACCCTACCCCCCCCCCCCACACACACACACGCACATATGAATATGCATTTATATCTATAAATAAATATATTTATAGAAATAAATAGCTACACAGCTAGATAGACATATAGCCAAACATACATATAGCTACACAGATAAACACACACACTCATCTTTACATTCATACATACATGTATAAAGACAATAATCTGTCTATGTTGCTATAGCAATGATCTACACAGATTCCCCATAGCCGAGTATGTCGGAAAGAGAGCAGCCGAGTGTAGGAATGGTGATTATCTGTGTACTCACTCATGAAATTAAAAGTTTTATTGCGGTGCGGATGTAAGGGGGGCTGGGGAGACGAATGAATGGGGGCGGGGGGAGGGGAGGGGAATGGATGGGTGGCGGGAGGAGATGGAGAGGGAAAGAAAGAGAGAGAGAGAGAGAGAGAAAGAGAGAGAGAGAGAGAGAGAGAGAGAGAGAGAGAGAGAGAGAGAGAGAGAGAGAGAAAGAGAGAGAGGGGGGGGGAAGAGAAAGTAAGAGAGAGAAAGAGAGAATGAGAGAAAGTAAAAGAGAGAAAGAGAAAGAAAGAGAGAAAGAGAGAGAGAAAAAGAAAGAAAAGAGAGATAGAGATAGAGGAAGAGAGAAAGAGGGAAAAGAGACAGCCCCCTTCCCCCCACCTCCTTCAGCGTATTATTCTCAAGGGTAATAAACATAACAGCGACAAAGTGCTTGATTGTTACGGGTGAATATAGGCCTAGATGAATGCTGCTCTTCGGCGCAATTTAGAAGAATTGTGTTGTAATCATTTGTGAGAAGCTTATGTCTAAAGGAGCTAAGACCTGTGTTTGTTTATTTGTGTATTGTATTATCTGCTTGTGTGAACGCAACTGTTTTTTATTTTTTTTCCCCATCTATGTATCATGTTATAACGAATCACAAAAAATGCAAATGCAGCAGGTGTTCAGAAAAAAAAAATCAGGCTATCAACAAATATGCAATACATAATTATACCAAACGAAATTAACGTAATACTTCCTTCATAATGTGCAACATAAGAGATGAGAATCTTAACTAAAAAAGGACAAATGAAACCTGACAGACGAAAAGTGTGACGTCATTGGGAGAGCTCTCTCTCTCTTTTTTTTTGCTCCCTCTTTCTCTCTCATTGATTTTCTCTCTGTCTCTCTCTGTCTTTTTTCCTCTCTCTCTCTCTCTCTCTCTCTCTCTCTCTCTCTCTCCCTCCCTCTCTCTCATTGATTCTCTCTCTCTCTCTCCCTCTGTCATTGATATTCTCTCTCTCTCTCTCTCTCTCTCTCTCTCTCTCTCTCTCTTATCCACAAGATATTTGTGAGATACACATTTCTCTCTCTCTCTCTCTCTGTCTGTCTCTCTTTCTCTCTCTCTGTCTGTCGCTCTCTCTCTCTGTCTGTCTCTCTCTCTCCCTCTGTCATTGATATTCGCTCTCTCTCTCTCTCTCTCTCTCTCTCTCTCTCTCTCTCTCTCTCTCTCTCTCTCTCTCTCTCTCTCTCTCTCTCTCTCTCTCTTTTTCTCTGTCTTTCTCTCTCTCTCATATCCACAAGATATGTATGAGATTCACAGAAGAATGATAGAAAGACAAAATATATGACATGATGATAAAACAAATGCATTCAACCATTTTCTTTGTATTCTTTGTTTGAGAACAACGTCTCATGTCATTGCTTATAAATCATATAAAATAACGATATATAAAAATAATGACAAAATAGTAAAATGATAACACA
>BOPN01000762.1:120000-122500 GCA_017312705.2 Penaeus japonicus
AGAGAGAGAAAGAGAGAAAGACAGAGAGACAGAGAGAGAGAGAGAGAAAGAGAGAGAGAGAGAGAGAGAGAGAGAGAGAAAAGAGAGAGAGAGAGAGAGAGAGAGAGAGAGAGAGAGAAGAGAGAGAGAGAGAGAGAGAGAGAGAGAGAGAGAGAGAGAGAGAGAGAGAGAGAGAGAGAGAGAGAGAGAGAGAGAGAGAGAGAGAGAGAGAGAGAGAGAGAGAGAGAGAGAACAAGAGGCGTCACTGAGGGAGGCTACTTCAAGGAAGCTTGGTGGGGAGCGAGTGGGGGGAGGGGGGGGAGTGTGCGCGTGGGGGAGGGGAATAGAGAGGGATACAGGGGGCCCTTAAGGGATAACTGGAGGCCCTGATGGGGGTATATGGATGTCCTTAATGGGGTATGTGCGAGTATTTAGGGGTATAAGTGAGCCTTATGGGGGTATGTCCGCCACATCATAGGGATATGTGTGAGGTCCTCATAGGGGAATTATATAGGAATCCTCATGGGGGTATGTGGAAGACCCTCATAGGCGTATATAGGGGTACTTAAGGGAGTCCTCTCATAGAAGAGCATATATAGGGGGCCTCTGAAGGGTACTTTTAAAACCGTTTCTATTGGGTGATTTAAGTGGCTATAATGAAATGCAAAATACATCAAAAAAACCTCTACAGTGTTCTTTAGATATTCAAACTTTCATAAATATTAGAGTTGCGGACTGCCATAAAGGTCGGGGTGTTCATTAAATTAATTAAGGTTTTATGGCTTTCGAAGTACTTCATATTTATGATTTAGATAGAGTTTAGGAAAATGATAGAACATAGATGAATAGAAGGATAGATAGGTGTAAGGATAGATCAAAGAATGGAAAGTAGAGGAATAGAATGATAGAGGAATAGAATAATAGATATATGTAAGGAGAGATTAAGGGATGGATAGGTTAATAGATACCTGCGGAAGAGATAATAGAAAGAATAGAAAGTAGATGAATAGAATGATAAATTGGTGTACGGATAGATGGGATGAAGGATAGGTTAATAGATATCTGCGGATTTAGAGAGAAAGGTGGATAGATGTATACCAAAGCAGATAGACTGACAGATAGATAGATAGATGGAGAGACAGATCGAAAGATAAACAGATAGACAGGCAGACGGTGAAAGAAAGACAGAGGAAGGGACATAAGACAACGAGACGAGAAGCGAGAGAGTAACGAATAAAAGAGTGAAAGAGTGAAAAAGAGAAAGAGTGTTGAGTGAAAGAGTGAAAAAGAGTAAATAGAGGGAGAGTGAAAGAGAGGTAGAGCGAAGAGTGAAAGAATGAAACGGAGTAAAGAGAACAAGAGTGAAAGAGCGAATGAATAAAAAAGGGAACGAGTGAAGAGTGAAATAATAAGTAGAGAAAGAGTGACAGAAAGAAAGATTGAAAGAGTGACCGAAAGAAAGAGAGAAAGAGTGACAAAAAGAAAGATAGAAAGAGTGACCGAAAGAAAGAGAGAAAGAGTGACAAAAAGAAAGATAGAAAGAGTGACCAAAAGAAAGAGAGAAAGAGTGAGAGAGGGAAAGCGGGAAAATGACCGAAAGAATGAGAGAAAGAGAGAAAGAGTGAGAGAGAGAAAGAAAGAAAGAGTGACCGAAAGAAAGAGAGAAAAAATGACCGAAAGAAAAATAGAAAGAGAGAAAGAGTGAGAGAAAGAAAAAAAGGAGCCAAGAAGGCGTCCTGAGAGAAGTGACATCATAAAAGCGGCGGCCGGAGGGAGACGCCGCGGAGAGCCACAAATGGCACCCAGCGAGGAGGGACAACCGTGCCCGGGAGGGAAGTGCGGAGGGAGGCCTGTGAGTAGGGGGGGGGGGTATGAGGGGAGAGGGAAGGGAGGGTATGAGGGGAGAGGGAAGGGAGGGTATGAGGGAAGTGAGGAGGGAGGCTTGTGAGGAGGGTATGAGGGAAGAGGGAAGGTAAGGTGTGAGGGGAGAGGGAAGGAATAATGGTATAAGGGGAGAGGAAAGGGAGGGTATGAGGGGAGAGGCAAGGGAGAAAGGGCGAGGTCGGGGCGGAGGAGGGAGGAGGAGGGGAAAAAAGTAGGGAGGAAGGGAATGGGAGGAAAAGAGACAGACAGAGAGAGAGAGAGAGAGAGAGAGAGAGAGAGAGAGAGAGAGAGAGAGAGAGAGAGAGAGAGAGAGAGAGAGAGAGAGAGAGAGAGAGAGGCAGACAGATAGAGAGACAGACGGACATGCGAACAAACAGACCGACAGTTAGAGTGACAAGAGACAGAAAGAGGGAGAGCGAAAGGGTGGGAAAAGGAAGTAAAAAAAAAAAAAAAAAAAAAAAAATGCATGGGATAGGAGGCGGGACAAAAAGGGAGGGACGGAGAGAAGAGAGAATAGAGGAAAGTGAGAGAGAGATATGGGACTTCCGCCACAGAAAAGGAAAAAAGGATGATCCCCCACCCCCCCCCCCCCCACCCACCCCACCCGAAAAAAGAAAAAGAAAAAGAAAAAAACGAA
>BOPN01000762.1:127500-130000 GCA_017312705.2 Penaeus japonicus
AGTCAATCACACCCACACACACACACACACACACACACAAACTCATAATCTTCTCAATTCATATAAGTTATGTCTGCAATACATCAACAAAGATTTCTGTGGCTATCATTCTAATATGTGATGTATTATCATAGTTTCGTAATTATTGCTTCCTTTATCAAGCTATGAATGCGCTTCTCCAGTACAAAGCAAAATAGCACTTACGGCTATAAATCAGATTTGCACGACACATCCCATCAAAGAATTTGTAATACATCAACAGACGCTGGTATGACTATCATTTTACTTTTATTTGATGCATTGTCTCATATTCATAAATATATTTTGTTTTCTGATTATCTTCATGAAAATCCTTTGCTCTATCAAATTACATTCATAAATATCCTTTGCTTACTCCAACGAAGAGTAAAGTCAATTCTTGCTGACCGGATATTACATGGAACAAAATAGATTCAGTCCAGATGTAAGAGATTGTATCGAACTTGTGAATATTTTGTTTACATATTTTTTTTTCTTTATTATGTATCCCACGATTCTGCGGCACATTAGATGAGAGACGTACTTAGAGACTCATACAGGGTCCCAGACTGGCAGATAAAGAGCTTTTCTATGTCCTCTGTCATTAAAAGTATATGCTTTACGGTATATCTACGTATGCAGTACATATTTTCGTCTTACAATACATTAATCAATCATAGGAAACCAATGTGAATGTTGTATAGCTAGTTATCATCAACTAACCAAGGTACTAATTTCATAGATTGAGACTTTTGTTGTTATTACTGCAACAGAAGTGATGATTCTTTCAGATTTTTTTTCACCTGTGGCATGGTCCATAAACATAAAATTGCAGGATCTTTGGTGTTCTTACAATTTAATTAACACCAATTATGAAAGTAATTTTTGAAATGGTTTATCCTAAGTTATCATTACATGCTACCAAGAAATTCTAGAGGGCATTTGATTGACAAGCAAAGTTCATCAGAACATAGATACCTTTTTCACACACCCACTGATAAAACTATAAAGCAAATAGCATGAAAATGTCAAGCAAGCAAGATGAAAAGCACCGAGTAGTCTGGATCTATTGATTATAATTTTTTTCTGATCAAAGGAATTATTGTTATCGTTGAGTAATATGGAACACGTCACTGTTAATTCTGGTAGTGCCTTGAATGTAAATGGATGTATATCAACTGCAACTTTTATATCAGCATGATTTTTATCTCTGTAAGAATCTGTAAATCTCTGACTACGTAATCTGTAAGAATTATGAATAAAGGCGGCTTGATAAGATTACTAGAATAATTTCAAAGGCCTTTTTCATAAATAGAAGAAAGAGTGAAAAAATAGGTCTAGCGCTAGACAAACGGAAGACGTCACATTGTTGTTGTTACGCTACTAGAATATGGGTTGAAGTACCGTAGACTTAAACTAAAATGCGTTTAAGGCTAACAGACAAATATTTAGAAAAACACATTTTACTCATCTTCCAGTATTTTTTTTTCTTTATCTGTGTGTATTAGTTTCACCAACACCTCGACCCAAATGCCACACCAAATCGTGACCCAATAAAACCCCCAGACGCCCCCAAGGTCGCTCCAGACGTCAGACGTCATTAGCGCTGTCATCGTCTCCGTATTGATGTTCGCGTCGCCGTGTGTCAGGCCTGTCGGAAGCCTCGCAAGGAGCGACATCGGGCCAGGCTAGCGAAACGCCTTCTAGACTGACTGACTGACTGCCGAAGACCTCCTCACATATACGGTAGGCTTCCTGCGCTGATCCCTCTTGGCCGCGGGGGCTTTCCGTGGTCCGCGCTTTTATGTCACGCTCTTTGCTTGTTGGGCGTGGTTAAGTACTTGGCTTGCGGGATTTGCTGTGGGTTTGTCATCATGGTCTTGAAGTTTTTCTTTCATTGATTTACTCTCTATACATATATACATACATACATACATACACACACACACACACACACACACACACACGCACACACACACACACACACACACACACACACACACACACACACACACACACACACACACACACACACACACACACACACACACACACACACACACACACACACACACACACACACACACACACACTCCCGCGTCCAGCCACATCCAAAGAAAGCAGAAGCTGATCAATGGCTGATTCAGTGAGACGCGGACTCTTCCCCGCGAGGCTCCCCTTCTCTCTCATAATCAGGCTTTTAATTACACTTCCTCTGGATTTTTTTCTCTGTAACTTCTCCTCCCCGCTAGAGGCAGAACGACCTCTCCTCCCCCCTAAAATCTCTGGCTCTAAGGATGACCCCTTCCTCCCCCCTTCCCCTCCCCTCATCCCTAGATCTCTGGCCCCAAGGTATGACGCCCCCCTCCCCCCTTCTCTTCCCCTCCCTCACCCCTAGATCTCTGACCCCAAGGGAAGACGCCCCCTCCCCCCTCCCCTCCCCTCACCCCTAGATCTCTGACCCCAAGGGAAGACGACCCCC
>BOPN01000762.1:137500-145000 GCA_017312705.2 Penaeus japonicus
CATATCCTCCCCTTCCCCCATATCCCCCCCTCTCCCCCATATCTTCTCCCCTCTCCCCCACTTCCCGTGGCATTACCCAGAGCCCAAACACAAAGTTACGACCTTCAGGCCTGACCTTAATCCAAGCCATAAGCCGGGGGGCGCCAATGGCTTCAGAATGCCGCCCGGCTCACCTAACTCCGATAATTGACCCCGCGCTCACCTCCGCCAGACGCCGGGGTCTCGCGGGAAAGGTGAGTTTGGCGCGCGGAGCTTCTCATTAACCTGTCTGGCCTCTCTCTCTCTCTCCTCCGCCCGCCGCTCTCCCTCTCTCTCCCTCCTCCTCCTCCTCCTCCTCCTCTTGCTCCTCCTCCTCCTGCTCCTCCTCCTCCTCCTCCGCCTCGCCGCACTCCCTCCTCCTCCGCTGTCCTCACTCCTCCTCCTCCTCTTGCTCCTCCTTCTCCTGCTTCTCCTCCTCCGCCTTGCCGCACTCCCTCCTCCTCCACCGTCCTCACTCTTCCTCCTCCTCTTGCTTCTCCTCCTCCTCCGCCTCGCCGCACTCCCTCCTCCTCCTCCGCCACCGCCCTCACTCCTGCTCCTGTTTCTCTCCCTCCTCTCTCTCTCTGCCGCCCTCACTCCTGCTCCCCTCCCCCTCTCCTTCTCCGCCCTCATTCCTCCTATTTCCTCCTTCTCCCCATTCTTCTCCTCCTCTTCCTCCACTGCCGACGTCGCCCTCTGCTCCCCTGCCCTCGCCCTCCTTCCTCCTCTGCCTCCTCCTTCTCCTCCTCAGCCCCGCCCCAGCTCACCCTCCTCCTCCTCCCTCCTCCTTTTCATCCTCTTTCTCTGTATCCCCTCCGTCTCTTCCAGACCCCACGTTCGTTGCCTGGCTGACTGGCGTTGTCCCGTTCTTTCTTTCTCTCTCTGACTCATTTCCTTTTCTCTCTCTCTCTCTTTATTCCCCTCCCCTCTCTCTCTTCCTCTCTCTCTCTCTCTCTCTCTCTCTCTCTCTCTCTCTCTCTCTCTCTCTCTCTCTCCCTCCCCATTTCGCCTCTCGCTGCATATATTTGTATGTTTCTTTTTGCCCCGTCCCTCATCGCCGTCACTCGTTGCCAATATCCACATTCCTGACAAGAACAGGAGGCTTTTCCCTGCCCCCCTTTTTCTTTTTTTCTCTTTTTACCCGATTATGCATTAGGTGTCTGTCTGGCACATCCATGTAATAATCATAACACGGGCGAGCCAGGCTGCTCTCCCAGTCAAAACAAACCAAGCGGTTCAGACGCCCCTCCACACCAGCACAAACACCTTCCTCTCCCAGTCAAAACATAAGCCCCACCCACCCACCTTCTACCATTAGCCCCGCCCCCTCCCCCTCCCCCTTCTCATACTCACCCTTCTCCTATGTCTCCCACCCACCCGCCCTACCATTCACCTCTCCTTCTCATGCATCCACCTCCCCCATCTACCTATCCACCCCATCACTGGACCCCCTCCCTCCCATACCCCCATCCTCCCTTCCCCCTACAGGTAGGGAAGGACTTTTGCACAGTCTCCGTCGCTTCCTTACCCCCCCTACCCTTCTGCCTTCCCCTCCCTCCCTCTCTCCCCCCATGGCTGTTGCACCCCTAATTCGGCTGCCTCTTCCGCTCTCACTCACTCTCTCTCTCTCTCTCTCTCTCTCTCTCTCTCGCTGTCAAGGTCTCTCTCTCTCTTTCTCTCTTTGCCAAAGTGTCACTCTCTCTTTCCCTCTCTCCCCCACCCCTCCTTTCTTTTTCTCTCTCTTCCTCCCTCTCTCTTCCCCATTCTCACTCTCTCTCTCTCACCCCCCCCCCCTCTCTTTCTTGTTCCCTCTACGTGAATTTGTACCATAATTTTTCCCCTCTTTCCTCCCCCTTTTCCCCTCTTTTCTTCTCCCCTCTTCGCGTTCGGTGCCCTCTCCCCCCCCCCCTCCACGTATATTTTGAGGGTATATTTTATGATTATTTCTATTCATAGTTATTTTTTGTACCTTCATACGGTACAGGCTTCTTCCTCGCCCTCTCATATGGTTTCTGTCTGCTTCTCTGTTTGCTTCTGCGTCTGTCTGCGTCTGTCTAGGTTTGTCTGCGTATGTCTGAGTCTGTCTGCGTATATCTGGGTCTGGCTGCGTCTGTCTGCTTGTTTGTTCCTGTCTGCCTGTTTTTCTTTAATTATTTTTGATTCTTTGGCTTTCACTCTGTCTCTGTCTCTTTTTTACTCTCTTTTTTTACTGCTTCTCTTTCCCTCTTTCTCTATTTCTCTTTTTGCTATCTCTCCCTCTCTTTATCTCTCTCTGTCTCTGTCTCTCTCTCTCTCTCTCGCTCTCCTCCCTTTCTCTCTTTCTTTTGTGATCCTTTCTGTCCACAGTATACCCTTGTTGCTCGAACTTGCCTACCCCCCCACCCCCCCTTTTTAATATTTCATCCTCCTCCCCCCTCTTTTATTCTCTTTCTCTCCCCCTCTTCCTCCACCCCCCTGTCTCCCTCCCTCTCTCAGTGTTTTTCTCCCCGATTGGTACACCGATTTTCCTTTCTCTTCCGAGAGGATTGGATCGTGATTGGGATAGGGACAGATGCCACTAACATTCGGATTCGAATTCTTTATTGATAGGGTTATTTACATACATATACGCACCGGGATACATGCTACGGCGGAACGGGTTTACTTGTGGTTTTTCGTGTTGGTATTTGTAAAGGAAGAAGTGAAATCATCTTTAGTTCTTTTTCTCGTATTAAAAGATATGCACACACACACACACACATAAACACACTCTCTCTATCTCTTTCTTTATTTCTCTCTCTATCACACGCACATACACACACACACACACACACATAAACACACTCTCTCTATCTCTTTCTTTATTTCTCTCTCTATCACACGCACATACACACACACACACACACACCATTTCTCGTACTAAAAGATGCTCACACGCACTTACATACACACACACACACACACACAAACTCACACACAGGTATACACAGCGCATTCTACGTCCACAACACAGTCACTAGGTTGCCGCTGTTGCCAAGCACGCTTAAAGTGCCCCTCCCTGTGTTAACATGTATGATGGAAGACACACGCACACATAAAAGCTCATTCCACGATTGTAAGAGAGAGAGAGAGAGAGAGAGAGAGAGAGAGAGAGAGAGAGAGAGAGAGAGAGAGAGAGAGAGAGAGAAAGGAGAGAGAGTGAAAAAATCTGGAAGGTAAATAAAAACACAAGTCTGCGGGCCGTCCCGTCTTTCCATACATTTCCTGCTCTCCCCTTTCCCCTCTCTCGTCCCCCCCCTACACCCACCCACCCCTATAGCTTCCCCTTTTCACCCCTACACCACGTGACTACACACGAAAGGGAATGATGCACGTGACTCGACTCAACAACTCCCCCATCCCCCTCCCTTACTACCCCCCCTCCACCTTCCCCTCTCCCCTTCAGCCCCGCCTTCCGTACTCTCATGCTCCCCTCCATGAGAGTACCCCCACCCCCCCTCCACCCTTTTCCTCTTCTCCCCTTTCTCTTTCTCTCTCTCTCTCTCTCCCCCCCTATCTCCTCTCCACCACATTTTGTACCCTCCTCATCCTCCTCCCCGCCCTCCCCCCCCTTCCTCCCACCCCCTCCTCCCACTACCGCTTTCCCCCGCCTCCTCCTTCATCCTCCTCCCTCCCCCCTCCTCCCAATACCTCCCTCCTCCCACTACCTCCTTCCTCCACCACCTCCTCCTCCTACCTCTAAACCCACTACCTCTTCCCCCCCCAACCTCCTCCCCCCTCCCTTCCTTCTTCCCCTTCCTCCCTCCCTTTCTTCCTCCCCTCCCCTCCCCCCCTACACACACATATCATATGACTCCAATCCCCATACATGCCGACCACTCCAAGCCTCTCTTGCCCCGCCGTGACCACGTGAGCAGACCTTGCGTTAAGGGTGAAGGGGCTTACGTGGACTATGGGACGGGAGTTCAAAATGGAAAAGGAGTTAAAAAAAGAGGATGGATTGTTGTGTGGTTAATCTTTGTTTGGTTGTCTCTCTGTCTCTCTATCTCTGTGTCTCTCTCTTTTTTTTTATATCTGTCTCTGTCTTTCTGTCTCATTTGCTTTTTATTTCTCTTTCTCATTTTTTCTTTTTTTTCCTTTCTTTTACTCTTTCTTTCTCTCTCTCTTTTATTTTCTATCATATATATATATATATATATATATATATATATATATATATATATATATATACCTTTCTCTCTTTAATTTTGATTAAAATTATATTTCATTGGTTACGTAGAACAGAATGTAAGAGCCGTTGGGTGATTTTCAGCGGCGGTGTTTCCGAAATAGCGCACGCGTCATCGCTGTTGCTAACAATAACAACAACGACATCAACAATAGCTCGAAGCAGTTACCAAGCAAGGTATTACCATCATATCTTTTCTCTCCCATGCGTCCAGACGGGAACAGGGAGACTGCTGACATTCCCCTACCCCTTCCCTACCCCACTCACCCCCTCCCCTTTACCTCCAAAGAAGAAAAAAAGAAAAGATAAAAGAGGAAAAAAAAGAAGAAAAAAAAAAGAAAGAGAGAAAAGAGAAAAAAGAAAAGAAAAAGGGAATAAAAGTCCGCTGTATGTACAAGCTTTGGAAGAAGCCTTATATTGGCTCTGTCTGGCAAGTTTCCTGAAGTAGCCAAGAGGAGGGAGTCCGGGTAGCCAGAAAGGATGAGAGGGAGGAGGGGGAGGGGGTGAAGGGGTGCTGAGGGGGGA
Source organism: Penaeus japonicus (assembly GCA_017312705.2). Taxonomy (NCBI): domain Eukaryota; kingdom Metazoa; phylum Arthropoda; class Malacostraca; order Decapoda; family Penaeidae; genus Penaeus; species Penaeus japonicus. The sequence continues at coordinate 142,251 of BOPN01000762.1, forward strand.
GGGGAGATTTTGAGGGGGTTTAAGGGGGAAGGAGGGTTACTAGGGTGCGAGGGAGGGTGCGTGAAGGGTCGGGCGATGGGGGAGGAGCGGTAGGGAGGAAGGGAGGGAGGGAGGTAGAGAAAAGGAGGAGGAGGGGGAGGAGGAGGAGGAGGAGGAGGAGGAGGAGGAGGTCGAGGGAGAGGCTCGGCGAGTATGTTGCTAAGTTCGGCTGACGTTTTTCCAAAGCGCGCGGCTCGTTCGTTTAATATCACTCGCTGTTGCCACGTCAAGCGGGGCGAGGAATCTTGCACAAGCAGGATGGCCGAGGAAATGTCCCCACTTAGAGAAAAGGGGAAAAGGGGAATAACTTCGACATCGCTGCCAAAGGAAAATAAACGTTGATCTTGTTATTAACCGGAAGTTAAATTGCCGGAGCGCTCAGATGCGCGGAGCAGAACCCCCTCCCCCTCATCTCCCCTCCCCTCCCTCTTTCCCTTCTCTTCTTTTCCCCTTCGCCCCATCCCCACCTCCTCCCCGGGGCGTTATGAGGGAAATATGGAATGTTGCTGACCGGTTTAGACATACTGTTATCCGGATAAGGAGATCGCTGTCTTTTACAGGACCAATGTTGTCTGGTCAGATATGCAGTCGCCCGGCCCACAGGAAGAAAGATAGGCAGATAGATAGTGTGATAGACTGATAGACAGGTAGACTGATAGATAGAAAGACAGACAAATATATATATATATATATATATATATATATATATATATATATATATATAGACATAGAGGTATATAGAGATAAATAGATATGTATATAGATATATTTAGAGAGATAAATAAATATGTATATAGATATATATATAGAGAGAGAGATAAATGTATATGTATATAGATAGATAGTTATAGAGAGAAATATATAAGTAACAACAAAAAAGAAGAGAAATAAGCAAACACAGAAATAAAGAGCAAAACAGACAGATAGACAAAACAAGAAAAAGCTATCACATTTCTGGCCAAAATTAAACCGGTGTCTCATTCTGCAACCGGCCCCCGCACTGTCCGGTTAAAGAGAATCTGTTATCCGGTCCTGAGACAGTGCTACCTGGCCAAGGACACAGATATCCGGCCCACAATACGGTTTTCTTAACGGTAAAAATATAATAAGTTTTCCGGCTCAGGAAATGTGTCTAGTCTAAGGATGGGTGTGTGAATTTTTTTTTTCGTATATAATGAAACGTAATTTATGAAGTTTGTATGACGTAAATTCAGCGCTATTTTTGTTGTTGTTATTTTGGTTAAGTGTTGCTATTGTGTGGAGTGAATAGACTAGTGGAATTATAATTGAAGAGCTTAAAAGAATAGAGAGAATTCAATTTTTTAAAAATAATTTTACTCATCTGTTTTCTGAAAAAAATCTAACTACTTATAGATCACTTTGTAAAGCTCATTGTCAAGAAAATGCATTTAATTATCTCGCTTTCCATACTAAAAATAAATGCAATATAAAGTGATGTATGCATAGGTTAGCCACATAGAACGGAAGCCACATTAACATACGCAAAATTAGAACAATAACGGTACTTCCTCTCTTCTACCAATTTTCCCGTTATCAGGAATTGCTCTGCTTTAAGAGTTTATATCATTTTTTTCACAACAGTTTATCATCTGATATACTCACCTTTACTCCGACGAGACACCAGGTAAAAAGGGTGAGGGGAAAGGGGGGAAAGGGGAGAAGGGGGGGAGGGGATACTGCAGTTCAGCGTTGATGCTAAAAATAGATCGAAATTTTTCCTTTGTGTTCACATGGCGGGACAGACGAGGATGGGGGGGTTAAGGGGGAGAAAGGAGGGGGAGGTAAGGTTGGGAGGACGGGGGGTTAGGTTAGCGTAGGGTTCCAATCCCTCCCTCTTTCACTCTTCCTCTTCTCCCCCTCCTCCACCCTAACTCTTACCACACGAGTGCAACACCAAGGAACAATGCAATTTGCTCTCTCGTTCACCAGTATGATTTCCTCTCAAGTCTTTGTCGTGTCTATACGATTCTTGTAGATGAGACTCCCTCTATTTTTATTGTTTCCAAATTGTACTAAATTGAGAGAGAGAGAGAGAGAGAGAGAGAGAGAGAGAGAGAGAGAGAGAGAGAGAGAGAGAGAGAGAGAGAGAGAGAGAGAGAGAGAGAGAGAGAGAGGAAGTCCGAACGCCCATCCCATCCCGCGAGCAATTTTTCCAGCCCGTCCGTTGTTGCTACCCATAGCCGGAAGGGAAGAGCACGTGGCGGCGACACGGAGAGGAAATTGCCGCTTGGCATCTTCGGGCCGCCAGTGACTCATTTTCGCAGGATGATAACCTTTGTCCTCACTGCACCCGCACCCCCGGACGCCAGCCAATGAGAATCCTTGGCGGCAAAACGGGGCCAATCAGAGCGCTCCTCGGTGTACGTCGGCCAATGGTAGCCCTTCCCGCCACGCACGGTGCACTGTCCTCTCTCGCGGGTGCCGAGTGCGAGTAAAATCAACAATAATATTGCGCTGAAGATGGTTTTAATTCACCTCTAAAAGAGTAGGTATTTAGAGTTTAATAATGGTATACAAATCATGGTCATTAGCGGCGGCGGGAGACGGCGAGCGAGACGCGACGGGGGCGAGACTGTCCTGGCGGCGTCAGGACAATCGAAGTTCAACAATCAACAATACATTGACCTTGAAGAAGTAACGCCAGTAAATTTCGGTGTGAATCAACCCTCCTCGACGCCGGTTGCTGCTGC
>BOPN01000762.1:179148-184148 GCA_017312705.2 Penaeus japonicus
TCCTACTCCTCTTCCTCCCCCTTCCCCCCTCCCCCTCTCCCTCTTCCTCCTCCACCACCATCTATCCTTTTCGTCTTAACACGCTGATGCCTTCGAGATGTCTATTAAAGGAAGAGCATTACACGTCCCTTAAAGAAAGTGGCCATCAAGGGACGAGCGAAGTGGACATGAAAGCTGGCGAAAGAGATACTTTGTAGTGTTAACGCGATGGGGGAGGCAGATACCCCCTCCCTCGCGAGATGAAGAAAGGGCGGAGGAGATGGGCGAAGGAAGTAGATTAAAAGGAGGAGGAGGATGGGGAGTTGGTGTCGAAGAAAAAGAAATGTTGGTTAAAAGAAGGAGAATGAAGTTGGTAAAAGGACTAAGGTAAATGCAGTAGATAAGGAAAGGAAAAGAAGTCAATAAAAAGAAGGAAAATGAAGTAAATAAGAGAAAAAATGAACCTGAAAAAAGAAAGGAATGTAAAAATGATAAAGCAAGAAGAAATGATGAAGAAGAAGTAGAAGCGAAAGAAAAACAAAACAAAACATGATGATGAAGAGCTAAAAAGAAAGAAAGAAAAACCCCAAAAGAAGGAAGAGAAAGAAAAAAAAAGAAGAAGAAAAAAAAGAACCCTACAAGACAAGAAAGAAAGAAAGAAAGAAGAGGAAAAGCCCCGCCACTCTCTGAACTCTCTGAACGAGAATGAAATTACTTCAAAACAACCTCCACATCCCACCCGACGCCTTCTTTTACATGTCCAGTCGCTTCATTGATGAGAAAACGCCGTAGTAAATAGTAAAAACAGGCTTTCATATAATAGCATGAACTGTGTGTTTATGCAGAGGGTCGCATAGTCTGCAGCGAGGGCCAGCTGGTTGTCTAGACGGGACTAAAGCAGACTTGCCGACAGACTACGCCAGCAATAAGGTCAGACCGTCGGCTGGAAAGTCTTTATCTGCAGTTATCGTGTGCATGACGATGGACGTGCGCGCATGGTGATCACGAGCTTGGGTGATTGTTATTGCTATGTTGCTGGGGTCGTTGCATAGCGGTTGTAGTGATTGAGGCTCGTGATGTCTTTTTTTTTTCTTTTTTTTTCTTTTTCAATGCCATAAGGTAAAGGCATTTTGCTTATATGACAAAGGGTTTATTCGCTTCTGTTTTACGACAATGGTCATGCGATGTTGCAGGATCATGTGCATGATACGTTCCCCCAGTAAGTGAGGTTTACAAGGACTAGCAAATTGGTCCATAGGTCATCTAACCGGAGAGACGGGGGGAATAGAAGGAAGAAGCAAAGGGGTAAGAGAGATAGAAGGGGGAAAGAAAGAGACAGAGACATTGCTAGTGGAGGAAGGAGAGTAAGAAAGGGAGGGTTCGAGAGGCATTGTGAGGGAGGAGGAGAAAAGGGAGAAATATATTATTAGAAAGGAGGATATATTATGGTGGGGGAGGAGAGGGAGAGAGATTATATTGAGGGGAGGGGAAGAGAGAGGGAGATTATATTGAGGGGAAGGGAAGAGAAGAGAGAGAGAGATTATATCCGGGGAGGGGACCAGAGAGAGAGAGAGAGAGAGAGAGAGAGAGAGAGAGAGAGAGAGAGAGAGAGAGAGAGAGAGAGAGAGAGAGAGAGAGAGACAGACAGAGACAGAGAGACAGAGAGAGACAGAGACAGAGAGACAGAGAGATTAAACCGGGGGGGAGGGGAGGAGTCAGAGAGATATCACTAGAAGGAAAGGGAGAGAGATACAATTAAGACTAAGGGAGAGAATGAAGAATAAAAAAAACATCATCCCAGTGGAGGGAAAGAGCAACCTTATTAGGGACAGGAGAGCGTAAGAGAGACATTCTCAGAGGGAGAGAAAGATGGAGATAAATATTATTAAAGGTGTGAGGGTAAGGGAAGGGAGGGAGCGAAAGAGGGAGATGAATACCATTAAAGGTGGAGGGTAAGGGAAGGGAAGGAGCGAAAGAGGGAGATGAATATAATTAAAGGTGGAGGGTAAGAAAAGGGAGGGAGGGAAAGAGGGAGATGAATATCACCAAAGGTGGAGGGTAAGAAAAGGGAGGGAGGGAAAGAGGGAGATGAGTACCATTAAAGGTGGAGGGTAAGAGAAGGGAGGAAGGGAGATGTAAGGGTGATGTTCGTGAGATGGGCAACACTGTGGCAAAGCTCTCCGTGACTATATTAGGGCAGGGCATGTAGGCAATGAGGGCATTCAAGATGTAGTGGGCATTGGGGCATTATATCCACAGCATAAGCGAGGCATTGTGTTCACTTACTGAGGGGAACGAGCAAACCTTAAGGATGTGATGATAAACATTAGAATGATATAAGCAGTGTGATGATAATAAGTGTGATGATAAACAGTGTGATGACCCCGAGTGTGGTGATCCCAAGAAACGTATGTGAGGATGGTGACGCAGCAGCAGCAGCACTATAATGATGCGTATGGTGATGACTGGCACAACTGGGACCCCACAAGCAGCGCATCCGCGTACGCTCATGACGTAGATGGTATTAATACGACCGCGGAGGGGGGAGGGGGAGAGGGAGGGGGTAGGTAGGTAGTAGGGGAATGTCGGCAGCCTCCCAGGTTTAGATTTCTTTCGAGGTATTTGCTGTACGCGTTGGTATTTCGGTTATTAGAGATGGTTTGGTTCGTAACAGGACTTAGGACACCGTGGCTTTTGGTATGTGATGGAGCCTGGTACATAATGGTATTTGGTATGCCATGAAGTCAGGTGCATAATAGCATTTAGTATCCTATGAAGTCAGATGCATAATGGCATTTAGTATCCGGTGCATATTGGTACTTTTTAGGCAGCCAAATCTGGAACATATTGGTATCTGGTATTCAACTGATTCTGGTACATAATGGTATCTGTTGTTGGATATAGATTACAGTGGTATTGTATGGTATCTGGCAAAAATAACGGTATTTAATTGAAAGTGTAAGCGGAGTCTGATACGCAATAGTATCTGAATACCTGGTGGTACCTGGTACGTGGTGATGATGCCCTGTGCGTGAGGCTGACTTGGTACCCGCTGGTTCCTGGTACAAAGAGAGATGCTCGCTACAGCTGTATAAAGGGATAAAATATGTCAAACAAGAACAATAACAACAGCAAAAAATGGTTTGAACTCACACAACCTTCAACCCTCCCCCCTTCCAACCCTACCCCCACTCCCGCGTCCGCCTCTCGCCCACCCACGCACGCCCACCTCTCCTTACGCCCGCGCTTCCCACGCACCCCCCCCCTCTTTATCATACCCTCCCCTACACTTCCCCTTCCCCTCACCCACCCTGCGCGTCCTCCTCCCTCCTTCCTAACCCCTGTTATTCTTTTATTTTCCCTTCCCTTAAAGGTATGCTCGTCATCCCCTTCCCTCCTCTTTCCCTTCCCCTTTCCCTTCTACCTCGCCCCTTTTCCTCTCCCCCACCCGTCCTCTCGCCTTCCCTTTTCCCCTCCACGTCCCTCTCCACTCCCCTTGTTCTCTCCTCACGTCCCCCTCCACTCCCCTCCCCTCTCCTTGCATCCTCTCTCCATTCCCCACCTCCCACCTCCCCAGTGACTCCATATCTCATAGGGTCTCTCCCCTCTCCCCTCCCCCCTCCCCCCCCCCCCCCCCCCCCCCCCCCCCCCCCCCCCCCCCCCCCCCCCCCCCCCCCCCCCCCCCCCCCCCCCCCACACACACACACACACACACACACACACACACACACACACACACACACACACACACACACACACACACACACACACACACACACACACACACACACACACACACACACACACACACACACACACACACACACACACACACACACACACACAACCACAAATACACATACAGAGAGAGAGAGACACACATACACAAACACACATAACCAGACACACACACAGAGAAACACAGATACACACATACACAAACACAGACACACACACGCACACAAGTAGAGACACACGTACACTCAGACACACACACATGCATAAACACATAAACACCCCTTTCCCCCTCACACATATAAAAGCACCACACGCACGCATCCCCACCCACCCACCAACCCCGTAAACCCCACAACCACACCCACCCACACACACCCACCCACAACCACACCCATCTACACACACACACACACATACACACACACACACACAACCCCCCTCTCCCCCTACAACCCCCACACGACACCCATGTTCTCCAACAACAACCTCTCCTTCCACACACAAACATCCCTCACGCCCACAAACACCCCCTCCCCCCTTCAACCCCTCCCCATCCCACCCAACCACCCACACCCAACCCCCTCTCCCCCCACAACCCCCCACGGAACACCCTCACCCTCACAAACACCTCTACCCCCCCCACCTTCAACCTCTCCCCCTCCCACCCAACCACCCACACACAACCCCTTCTCCCCCCCCTCTACAAACCCCTTCCGACACACCCTTTCCCCCTTAGCCCCCCCCCCCCCGCCCCCCACGCACGCACAAGGCATAGCTGCGGGCGTCGGCGAAGCAGAGGCTCTCCTGATGACAGGGCGGGCGGCGGCGCGGGGCTCTGCAACGAGGCGCGGTCCTTGTTTGTCCTGCAGATGCCCTCCGGCTGGCTGCAACATTGCAATGTGCCCCGCCTCACACCTGATACCCGACGCGGCGGTGATGCTGCTGCTGTTATTCTGTTATTTTGTTCCTGTTGCTATTCTCTCTTTTCTGTTTCTGTTTCTCTAGATTGTATGTTCATCTGTTGTTATTCTTCTGTCATTTCGTTCCTCTTGTTATTCTGTTACTCTTCTATTGCTCTTATTGTTTTTTTTCTGTTTCTTTTGACACTATTCAATTGATGTTGTTCTGTTATGTAGCTTTTGAAATTATGGTCTTCTGATACTGTTGCTATTCTGTTATTCCCTTCCTGTTGCCACTCTGTCACTGTTTTGTTTATTTTATGTTTCTCTGTCTCTGTTTCGCCTGTTGTTATGCTAATCTGTTGCCATAGTTATTGTTCGATC
>BOPN01000762.1:189148-191648 GCA_017312705.2 Penaeus japonicus
TTGTCCTTGTCATGGGAATTACTTGTATCCTAATGGGGAGTTATTAAAAAGATCACCGAAAGATGTTTTGTTGTTTTCATGGTTGCTTTATTGATGGGGGTGGACATAGAGATATATAGAATTGTTATTTTCGTGCTTAGGAAGAATTAGGGGGAGGGAGATCAGGTAGGGGGGGGGGGGTAAGGTTAGGTCAAGGTGTCCTGGTATCATCATGGGAATTCTAGGTCATGTAGAGATATTTGTAATATTCATGGAAAGACGTGAATGAATGGGATATACTTTACTGCCATGAGAGGAATATACTAAGTAAGGGAAGGCAGGTTATGAGTGACTGGCATTATCGAAGGAGTTATTAAACAACTCATGAGAAGAATTTTTCGTCATGGGAGTCTTTAGATAGGGGGAGGGTCATGAAATGATTGACGAGAGGCGCGTCATTAGCTACTGTCTCCAGAGGTCATGAGGGAATGCATTGTTTTTATCACAGGAGTTATTACCGTCATGAAGAGTTGAATTACTGTTATTACCACCAGACTTATTGAAGACAGTCATGAATGCACGTTCGCCAGTGCCATGGAAGTTCCTATCAAGGGGAACCATGGAGAGATATACAACATTATCAAAGAATTTAACAGCTAAGGAGGCCATGGGACAAATGGCAATGGTGATGCCATGCACATGGAAGTCTCGAGTGGATGTGTTATGCATCAAGGAATCCAAACGAGGCAATCAAGTGCCACTTCAAAAGGTGCAAGAAGGTAATGCAATGCATGTAGATCATAGCCGAAGTCATCGATATCTGTATGCGTATCCTTAAGTCTGTCTATGTTCATATCTAAATTTGTCATACTCTCTCTCTCTCTCTCTCTCTCTATATATATATATATATATATATATGTATGTATGTATATATGTATACACACACACACACACACACACACACACACACACACACACACACACACACAAACACACACACACACACAAACACACACATACATACACGCATACACACACCTATGTATACATTATGTGCAAAGTATTTTGTTTGTCTGGTTGATTGTGACTAGAACTGAAAATGCATGGATGAGATATAATCATTGCCCAGCGCATGATCTACAATGTTATGCGTTTCCTTACATCTTCGGAATAATGCAGTTCTGAAGAATCAATTTTCGAATCGTGAAATGAATCAGTCTCATGTATAAGCGTTTCTCCTTGTGTACTTTGTATATTTATATATGCTTTATGTGCTTTGCATGCATACATACATTCGGTCATACATACATACATATATACATACATACATACATACATACATACATACATACATACATACTCAAACGCATACATGAATACAAACATACATTCGTTCATTCATTCATTCGTCCACCCAACCATCCATATACATTCATACATGCATATATACATCCATCCATACGTACATCCATCCATCCATCCATCCATCCATCCATACGTACATCCATCCATCCATCCATCCATCCATCCATCCATCCATCCATCCATCCTTCCATCCATCCATCCATCCATCCATCCATCCATCCATCCGTCCATCCATCCATCCATCCATCCATATATACACTAATACATACGAGTATATGGATACACGCATACATACGCTTGGATTCTTTATCACAAGTCAACCCCTCCCCCCTCCCCCCTCCCCCTTCCCTCCCCCGCAGGCATCACCAGCAAGGCGGACTACCTGAAGGATCTGGGCGTCGGGGCGGTGTGGCTGAGCCCGGTCTACCCGTCGCCGATGGCTGACTTCGGATACGACATCGCTGACTTCGTGGGCATCGAGCCGCTCTTCGGGACCATGGCGGACTTCGAGGAACTCAGAGCTGCGCTGCATGACAGAGGTTAGTGGCGATGCATGGCAGGGCTTAGTGCCGTTGCATGGCAGAGATTAGGGGCGCTGCATGGCAGAGGTTAGAGGCGCTGCATGGCAGAGGTTAGAGGCGCTGCATGGCAGAGGTTAGAGGCGCTCCATGGCAGAGGTTAAAGGTGTTGTATGATAGAGGTTAGAGGCGCTGCATGACAGAGGTTAGGGGCGCTGCATGACAGAGGTTAGAGGTGCTGCATGACAGAAGTTAGGGGCGCTGCATGACAGAGGTTAGTGGCGCTGCGTGACAGGGCTTAATGCCGTTGCATGATAGAGATTAGAGGCGCTGCATGGCAGAGGTTAGAGGCGCTGCATGACAGAGGTTAGGGGCGCTGCATGACTTAGGATAGGGGCACTTCTTGGCAGAGGTGCTGCATGACCAATAATATACCGATCATCTCTTTGAACATCCACATAATCTTACCGTGTTGTCTCGTCACCGAAGGCCTGAAGCTGATGATGGACTTCGTGCCGAACCACAGCAGCGACGAGCACGAGTGGTTCGTCAAGTCCAAGCGGAAGGAGGAACCATACACGGACTACTACATCTGGGCGGACCCCAAGGGATTCGACAAGGCCGGCCAGCCCATCCCG
>BOPN01000762.1:206648-209148 GCA_017312705.2 Penaeus japonicus
CTCTCTTTTTCTTTCTCTCTCTCTCTCTTTTCTCTCTCTCTCTCTTTCTCTTTCTTTCTTTCTCTCTCTCTCTCTCTCTCTTTCTTTCTTTCTTTCTTTCTCTCTCTCTCTCTCTCTCTCTCTCTCTCTCTCTCTCTCTCTCTCTCTCTCTCTCTCTCTCTCTCTCTCTCTCTCTCTCTCTCTCTCTCTCTCTCTCTCTCTCTCTCTCTCTCTCTCTCTCTCTCTCTCTCTCTCTCTCTCTCTCTCTCTCTCTCTCTCGTTCTCTCTCTCTCTCTCTGTCTCTCTTTCTTTCTCTCTCTCTCTCTCTCTTTCTCTCTCTCTCAGCACCCATCCTTCCCTCCTTCTATCTATCCTATACACCGTGTAGTAAGCTCTCGCAGGAACTCTGACAGTTCCGGTGATAATCCATAAGCCCTTCCTTGACCATCCTCCAAGGGCACAGCATCACGACGGGAGGTCGTCCTCGGGTAAGGAGGGGGCGGGAGCGCGGGGCGGGGGGAGAGGGGGGGAGGTAGGTTAGGTTAGGTTAAGGTGTGTTTTTTTTTCTTCTTTTTTCTTCTTTCTCTCTATTTTTTTTTCATTCTCTCCCTCTGTCTCTTCCCCCTCTCTCTTTTTCTCTCTCTGTCACCCTCTCTCTCTCTCTCTCTCTCTCTCTCTCTCTCTCTCTCTCTCTTTCTCTCTCTCTTTCTCTTTCTCTCTCTGTCTCCCTCCCCCCTCGCTGTGTGTGTGTGTGTGTGTGTGTGTGTCTGTCTGTTTCCCCCTCCCTCCTCTCTCTCTCTCTCTCTTTCTCTTTCTGTCTCCCCCTCTTTTTTTTTACTCTCTCTATCTCTGTGACCCCCCCCTCTCTATCATCCTGGCGACAGTTTGACAGTCAGGCACGACACGAGCAATGTGTTTAGTCTTCATTATGACACGCATAGAAATGCCGATTTATAACACCAGCTGTCAGACTGTATGCGCACATGCAATATATGCGTACACACAGACGCTATTCTGGTAAAATGAGATTGGAGCAGGTTGGCATAATTTAGTTTACGTCGGGAATTAATCTTCCAGTTTACTTATCATGGTGTGAGTCTGGATAAAACTGATTAGCGCTTGTTAACGTAGGTTAGTGTAGGTCATTGCTAAGTTAATCTTTCCGTTTTCTTTCGTATTTTTGTGTGCAATATTAGAGTCGTCTAATAAGGATAAGTTAGGCTTGTTTTACCTTATGTTGAATTAAGTTGAGTTAGAGATTTTCATGTGAATGCGGTTATCTTCGACGAGGTCAAATCAGGTCAATTTGAACTGAATATAAACAAACTAGCGAAGGAAACTAACCTAAACTACCGAAGCTCAAATTATTCCTAATTCAATCGTACATAAAATTATCACCATCGTATGCACTTAAACGCTCTGTAATGTCATTAGATACCGTTAAATGTTGTTTAAATGCGATAAAATACAATCAAATACTCTTATATTCTCTTAAGTAACGTTAAAAGCTATTAGCTCCGTACTCTTCCTCCCTCACTGCCATCTGCCAACTTTACTCTTCGATCTTTTATTGAAGCTGTTAACAATTAATAACTCAATGAATGATTAAATGGAACACGTGCGAGTCCCTGGGATATTGTTTGAGAGAGGGAGGAGAGGAGGGAAGGAGGGACGAAGGGAAAGAGGGAGGAGGGAAGGGACGAAGGGAGAGGGAGGAAGGGAGGGATGGAGATAAGAGAGGAGGGAGGGAGGGATGGATGGATTGATGGATGGAGGGAGGGAGAGAAAAAGAGGGAAAGAAAGAAAGAGAGAAAGAGATAGAGAGAGAGAGAGAGAGAAAGAGAGAGAGAGAGAGAGAGAGAAAGAGAGCGAAAGATAGAGAGAGACAGCGAAAGAGAAAAAAATAAAACTTCCACATACAATCCTATAAACAAAAGACCCACACACTCAAAAAATAAAAAATAAAAATAAAAAATAAAAAAATAAAATCCAAACATACAAACGAACGTGCACATCAACATTGCACGCAAAATTTACACCTTTACTGAACGGTGCAACAGATCACCGTAGCAACAGTAGAGAGAGCATGGACTACTCACGCGACTGCAATGTTAATGATAATGGCATGCAAGCCTTGAAAATGGGCGTAAACCACACTCGATCTTCCATTGCAGGTGTGAGGATCATGTGACTATTAAAACTATGGGCGTGGATGAGCGAAGTGTGGATGGGGGAGATGTGTGGATGGGGATGTTTGTGGATGGATATGTAAGAGTTCTTCCACTTTAGGATGTGGATATATGGTGAAACAACACATACATATACAGTATCTGGGTCTATATGCAGTGTGAGTCATCGCACATATGATTCGAGTGTGGATACTTTCTTTTATATATTTTTTTTTATCTATTTTTTTTTTTTAATTTATTCTCTTTGTTCTCTTTCTTTGTTCTGAGCATTTGTTGTTGATATAAGTCCGTGCTTCTGGGGTGTATTCGGTGATTATGATAACCTTCACGTC
>BOPN01000762.1:216514-219014 GCA_017312705.2 Penaeus japonicus
CACACAGACAAGCACACAGACAAGCACACAGACAAGCAGACACGCAAGGAGACAGCCAGAGCCGTGCAGCGAGAGAAAGGTCGCCGCGGCTGACGAGACGGAGTAGGACCGTTGCCTTGTTGAAGTCGTCCTGATGGAAGCCATAACTCTTGGGCTCCAGCTGTTGCTAGCCAAGGAAGCTAATTGCGTTTTACTTAGGCAGCCTCGGAGGCAGGCAAGCAGACGTAGGCATATACGTGCGAGATTCCCGTCTTGGGAGAGAGGAAGGGAGAGGTGGGAGAAGAGAGAGAGAGAAAGAGGGAGAGAGAGAGACTGAAGAGGTCTCTGATTAAACCATTAAGACTCATCATACGTTCATCCAAAAGCAGTCTCACTTATTATGAAACTCACAATAGGATGATAAATAATACTCTGCAACTGGTTCACACCTCGCTTTCTTGCAGAATTCGGCGCTCGGAGGAAACAAAATGAAATATTTGTAAAAACAAAAAAAACAAAATATATATATATATGAATGTATAAGCCAAAGTTCAACTCCTACTCCGAGGCAAGGAAGGAGTGCAGTAATCCCCTCTCTCCTTTTTTGTAGTGTGTAATGAACTACCCAGAATAAGCTCTTGTTTTAGTGCAACAATCTTCTCCCTTTTAGTGCAATGAGCCTTATTTTTTTACTGTAATAAGTACTTCCCCCCCACACACACACACTTCCCTCTAAAACTATAAGTCCTTCCCCTTTTCAGTGTAATTGGCAATCTCTCCCATCCTTGTTTCAGCACTGTAGTACCTCCGGGTCTTAAAATAAGGCAATAAGCTACCTCCCCTGCATAATACAATAAGCCACCTGCCCTGTATGATGCAATACCCCTTACTTCACTCCTCCTGTGATGCAACGATCCCCGCCCCGTTTCCCATTTTTTCGCCGTTTTTTTTTTCACTATGAAGCAGAATACATTTATAAGCCGGTTTGTTTAATGCAATGACGCCTCGAGCAGTTGGGGAAAGGTTATATAAAAAATGCAGAATAAAACGTGCAAGATTAATGCCGTCGTTTCTAATGAGAGGGAAGAAGACAGCTAGACAGATGGAGATAGAGCGAGAGAGAGAGAGAGAGAGAGAGAGAGAGAGAGAGAGAGAGGGAGAGAGAGCGAGAGAGAGAGAGAGAGAGAGAGAGAGAGAGAGAGAGAGAGAGAGAGAGAGAGAGAGAGAGAGAGAGAGAGAGAGAGAGAGAGAGAGAGAGAGAGAGAGATGGAGATAGAGCGAGAGAGAGAGAGAGAGAGAGAGAGGAGGGGGGGGAGTGGTTCGAGTATAGGCACACAAACAGAATGACAGACAGATAGACATACATACAGACAAGCAGAGAGACACAAAGGCAAAGGAAAGAACGGAAGAGAATCGCTAAGAGATGAAACGGAGGAAAGAAGCACAAAAGACCGAGAAGTAATAATAAAAATGAATAATAGTAATAATAAGAAGAAGATAAAGAAGAAGAAACACGAACAAGAGAGTAAAAAAGTAAAAAGAAAGATACCATTGCAAGAGCAACAAAAGTCAACGAGAGAGACGGGCGATAAACATCGATGCTTCATGTTGACAGTCGGGAAGATCTTTCTCTGCAACATCTTTGAAGCGAAGGAAATTGCTCACCTTCGCATTGATTTGCAATTGTCCAATATCTAGGACGCTACTTTAGAGTTTCCTTCCTGTTTCCCGTTCGTTGTTGAAGGCATTTCGGTTGTTGATGTTAATGTTATATTTTCATTATAGTTGTTGTTATCATTAATATCATCATTACTATCATTATTTTCTTATCAGCTTTTTAATTATCAGTATCACTATTAATATCATCAGTATTATTATTATCATTATCATTATTATCATCATCATCATTATAGTTGTTCTTATATCACCATCATCATCTTATCATTATTACTTTTATTATCATTATTAATATCATTGTTGTTATCATTATCATCAATATAATTATAATTGTTATCGTCATTATAGTTGTTGTTGTTATTGTTGTTTTTGCAAATATGATTAGAAGTAATAGAAAAAAATATCATATATCTAACAGCTATTATAGCAACAGCATCATTATCATTATATCATCTACATATTAGCTACAGTTCTTTTTCTTTTCTTTTTTTTCTAATATTGTTGTTACTGCTTTTATCATTGCCTTTGGAAATAATGATAGTGGTACGAATCATGATCAAACTGACTATTAATAGTAGATTCAGTAAAGATATAGGGAGAGATAGTAGAATATTTAGTCAGAGCATCATTGTTACTAGTAGCAATAATAGCAACATCAGCATTGTTATGATCTTTATTAGTATTACTACTGTCACTACAAATACCACTAATACTACTGCTACTCCTACTACTGCTATAACTACTACTGCTACTATTACTGCTTCTACTAATTTTACTTCTAATACTACTACTACTACTATCACCATCATTATCTGGAATGATGATATCATTACATCATTCATAC
>BOPN01000762.1:226514-231514 GCA_017312705.2 Penaeus japonicus
CATGCAATATCCAGTTTTGTTATTACAAATTTTCACATCTATAAAGAGCCACAGTAATCTAGCCGCTGCATTCCCTGCCTGCATGCGCGGCCGTAAAATGTGAGGCTAATGCAATATTGCTTCTGTGAAAGTGTTTAATTAATAATCTCTCTTCTCTCCCTCCTCCTTCCCCGTGATCCTTCCCCCTCTCCTACCTCTGTCCCATTCCCGTCTTCTCTTCCCTCCCTCTCTCCCTCTGCCTCTCCTGTCCCTATTTTCCCCAAATCCTCCTCTTTCCTCCTTTTCCTAATCCATCTCAACTTTTGCTGCTCCCTCCCCCTCCTTCCCTTCCCCTACCTACCCACACTTTCTTCCCTTTCATTCCTCTTCCTCTCTCCATTCCTCCTCATCTCCCCATTCCTCATTCTCCCTCGAATTCCTCCTATCTCCTTCTTGTTCCTCCTCTTTCCTTCCTAACCCCGTCCCCTGCCTCCACCTCATCCACCCCTCCAACCCCAGCATGCGGAAGAACCCCATCAGCCTGGCGTACATCCTGCCGCACCGCCGCAACTTCCGCAAGAGCCAGTCTCAGCACCAGCAGGTCACCCACACGGAGACTCAAGAGGACCTGTGTTCCTCGTCCGAGTTCGAGGCGGTCGCGACGCCGGCGCACCTGCAGAAGCGGAACTCTGTCTAGCCCAGTGACGATCGGAAAGATAATAAACAAAAACGAGAGACAGAGAGAGAGAGAGAGAGAGAGAGAGAGAGAGAGAGAGAGAGAGAGAGAGAGAGAGAGAGAGAGAGAGAGAGAGAGAGAGAGAGAGAGAGAAATGAGAGAGAGAGAGAAAGGAAAATGTAATTGAAAAAAAACAATAACGTAAAACTGTACGTGTGGGACGGATAGCAAAGGAAGGTTTATATGGCATGCAATATTGTTAGTGCTGATAGATTTCGTTTCATGCTGTAGACTTAAAAACAAGGCAGATTGACAAGAGCGAGAACAACGTTATTGCATATGCGAGTGATATTAAGAGGGAAAGTGCAGTGTGTTTATCAGGACGAAACAAATGCAGTGCATTAACAACAATTTGTCACTCTGAGTTGGACACTCTTTTGACTGAGTCATGGTGAAGTGTGAAGTCAGAGGTCATTATTTGACGTCGTGTGGACATTTGTGATATGAAATTATATGAAGCCAACATGTTAATTTTGTCCAGAACCGTCGCGGATTCTGAAACGCTTTTAAGATCAACATATTCTTTGTTCAGATGCGAGGTGGTGACGAAGATGAAGAAGGATGCCGTCCCAATTTTCCCTAATGCTAAAGTCATATGCCTTGACCTGACATGACCTCGTTTCGTTATCAAGAGCTGCCAGAACGGTCCAGGGGGCGGATATCCGACTCGAGGTCATGTCAAGACGTGTGGGAAGGTCCAGCGCGCGGTGACCATGGAGACGAGAGTTAACCGAAGGTGGTGGTGTTACCTGGACTTTGCAACCTGCTGGGCCTCTCGCGGTGACTTTGCAACGTGCTGGGCCTCTTGTGGTGACAATGCAACCTACTGGGCCTCTTATGGTGACCTTGCAACTTGCTGGGCCTCATGTGATGACATTGCAACGCGATGGCGCCGAGGCACCTCATACAAGTGGCCTTGGAAGTTCTGACGTCTTCCAGGCCCAGGAAAATAAGGTTACTGACGAGAGCGCCAGCCGCCAGCCTTGTTCGGATCCCCCGAGGAAGAAAAACAGACCATGTTCAGATATCAGGAAATCGGTTGTTTTGATTGCGTGCAACTGGAACGTTGAAATGGGAACCTCGCAAGACTTCAGGAAGAAAAATCGTTTGCACAACTGCCGGCAATGCTTCAAATCGATCGACCAGAAAGTCTCAGCACGAGCGGGCCATTAGCAGTCCCTCAGCGCAATTCCGGTCGAGGTCTTCTGGGAAGATGGATTCGCGACTCCTGTTCTCGCTGGCAGGAATTGCAAACTTTCCCGAGGAAGCAAGCAACGTTTCTTCTCGAGGTCTTGGACGGAGAAAAAAGTTCCAGGTCGTCACTATGTGACTTAGTATATAGGAGAGCAAAGATTGATTGTTTGAGGGCCTTTGGGCAGCAGGGACTCCTTGTACCAAGCCCGACCGCCATTCCATAAAATTTATTCTTTACTGTGTTCTTAGGATAAGGCTTCAGACCTTG
This sequence comes from Penaeus japonicus, assembly GCA_017312705.2. Lineage (NCBI taxonomy): Eukaryota > Metazoa > Arthropoda > Malacostraca > Decapoda > Penaeidae > Penaeus > Penaeus japonicus. The sequence continues at coordinate 228,692 of BOPN01000762.1, forward strand.
TTGTTTTACTATGGTGATTGGCATATTAAAAAGTTTCTATTGATCATTCGTCAGGGAAATTTTGCCTCATTCTATATCCAACTATTTTTTTGTATTTCATCTTAATGCAGCACGTCTGTTTTGGCAGGGGTGAAAAGGTGACAACGTGCATGAGCTAAGGAAGACGAAAAAGTAACCGTGTATGTATGTTGCTGTGATAACTTTCTTCACGATATGCAAATTAGAGAAGTTGTCGAGAGCTACGTAGCCAGAATGGTCAGTGTAAATACTATACAGAGATATTTCTCATATATATATAGGAAGCATTTATCATGTCAGTAACCAGAGGAAGTGTTTAATAATAAAGCTATAAAAAAAACTCGTCACTGACTGCGACCGGTATCGTTCAACAGAACTTCTTTCCAAAAAAAAAGTTATAGTGTTAGACAAAATAGCGTCCAAGAGGCTACGAGTTCACTTTAATTTTTCACTTATTAATAGTTGCTATCATGGCGCTAGATTTGGGCAGAATTATTACTATATAGACATGTAAGCCTCCATAACGAATTATTTTTAAGCCTTATATTCAAGAGAGAGAGCTCGAAGGTGAAGTGGAAGAAATCTCCAGTCGACGAAGTAAGAAAAGAGTGATTTCTGATCACTTCTGGAAACCTTTTAGGAGGACCTTTTGGAGTTCTTTCTTTTCTTTCTCACTCGCTACATTTGCTACAAGAGCTTTATGAATGATATTTTTTTCTTTCCTTCAAGATTCTTCAAGTGCTATTAGAGGAACCAGAGGACTGTGCCGAGTATGAGACCGTGACATTCTGTCTCTTTCGCTGCCACCTTTACGAAGCCCCGATCACGCATCCTCATCCTTAATATCAGCAATCATCTGTCTAATTTATCATCGTCAGCGTTACGTTTCTGGAGTCATTCATTGTAACTATTATTATCAATATCTTTTATTATTATCATCCTCTCTTTGACACTTCTGTGGCTTCTTTTTCCTCATCTTCAATATAATCGTGGCATGGCTCACACACTTGTTTCTCTCCTTTTATTTGGATTTTCATCATATTTTCATCTCTTTATGACATTCCTCAAGTATTAGCCCTCATGGCAACATCACTTTCTAGTTCCACCAGACATCAAAAGCAGTTCAATAGCTTTTCACTTTTCCTTCCTTAGGCCTACTCCTGTGTAGGCCTACTCCGCCCTAAAGTGTCATTACAACTTGCATTTCCATTTCACGTCACCCGCCTCCAAGTCAGCTCCACTTCTCACCACTGCTTCCACCTCACCACTGCATCCATTTCGATTCCCTAGAATCGCCACTTCTCTGGGTATAAATACTTGCAAATTCCTCTCTGCCATAATTCGGCATATTGTCCTGTACAGTTTATTCTTCACCTTATGTTTCCAAGTAAAGCAAGTGTCGCGTCCGAGCGATTTAAAGATAAATAAATTGATGGTCTAGTTAGTAATGATCAACTAAACAGATAACTGAAAGTGACCTCAGAGTGTGTCCCCCAGATGCACATTTATGTTGAAGCAGATTCTTGCCCTTGGACTTCCGTTTGCCTATTCTTCTTTCCTATCAGGTCAGTTAGAGTTGCATTGTGATATTGCAAATTTATAACGAGCACCCATTGTTCTATCCATGACATAGTTCTGCGTTCTGGTTTAATATTTTACATTTGATGATCCTCTGTATGCCTCCTGGGATTCCCCTGTTTCCTGGGGCTCCGGAACTGTCCCTTCAGAGACGGTTTGGCGTGCCGCCCTCGCCTGACTGGCCGTTCTCCCGCGGCCCGGCTTGGGGGAACGGGCGCCAGCCTTCCCCACTTGAAGGAGCACACGAAACCCATGGTCCATGGCGGCGGCTGTCTAGTACTTTACAGTCTTCGCTTTCATTATGGCATAACCTCGGCTCTTATAATATCTCTTATTACTGAGGTCAGCCATTGCCTTACACGATAGACTCTAGCTCGTCCATAAGAAAAGGGGAAAATATATATGTATTTTTAAATGTTTCTTTCCTCTAAGGTATATTTTGGTCTTCTTTTCAAACCTATTCTATCGCACAACATAGGACTTGCTCTGAGAAAAGATGTTCTTTTTGGGATGATGCCAATATTATTTGTTGCATAAAACGGGGCGAAAGTTAAGTGGACAGTGCGTGATTAGCTCCGCATCTAACAGTTGTCTTACATGGAGTTAAACCTATCGGTTGTTGTTATTGTTGTTATATATATATATATATATATCTCCATTCCTCTATCTTATCTTCTACAATCTGCTACAGCTGTTGCGCACACCGGTTTCTATCTTGTTTTCCCTTTTTTTTTTCCTCTTAATAATTTGAGACTTGAGAACCAGGATGCCAGAGGTGTGCCAGAGAGGTTGTCCGAGCAAGCGAGCTGCATTGGCACGTAGGCTAGTGGCACTCACAAGGCAGCACTGCTCACTGTGAGTGCCCTTTGGCTTCCGTACCCTACGTCAGCACGATACTTAGCAGCTAGTAAGAATGTTATTCTTACCGTTAAATCTTGAATTGTATGTTCTGAAATCTGTTACAGAAAGAAATATTTTGATTAAGATTAGATATAGGACAGTTAGGACCTTAATCCATTACATTAGACCACTTTTATACATGATCCTCCAAAATCAGTTTTGTAGGATTTCAAAAAAAGGAAAAAAAAGAAAAGTTTTAGCGATGCCTCTGTAACAAAGGGGTACTTATTACCTTATAATCGTAAAGATAATAGCTAAACAATATATTCCATTTACAGGCTATTCATTTGTAGCCATTCTGTATCTATTTGTAATAAACTTATCTCT
>BOPN01000762.1:286514-294014 GCA_017312705.2 Penaeus japonicus
ATATCTTTCATTAACTTTTCTAGTGTTGCATTTATTTTTTTTCCAATCTATTTGATCATCTCTAAAGTTTGGAGATCTGAGACTCTTCTCTGATTCGGCTATCTGTTTTTCCGTTTTTCTGATTTTTTAACTTATGCATTGGGATTTCAGTTATGTCGTGGTCTGATTGAGCTGTATAAGTTGATGATATGTTGTGTATATCTTCCCCTATACTAATAAAAACTAGGTCCAGTATATTTTCCTCCCTTGTTGGAATTTTGATGATTTGGTTAAGGTAAAACTTTTCTTCAAAATCTAAAAGCATTCTCTCTCGTTGTTCTTCATCTTTAGTGGCATTTGCTCCTACTTTTATTTTCTTTGTTTCCCGGTCGATAAAGGAGAAATTAAAATGGATATAGTTAAGAGAATCTATTGAAAAATTGCAGTCGGTAAACACTCTATAAGCATTCGACTATCCAGTCTGTTCGGTTCTTCTTTAGTATATGTTTCAAGATCATGACTGCTAAGATACAAGACACAAACTTCCATGTATCTAAGGACATGTACTTCTCTGAAAAGCCGTGAATATGTGTGAATTGTGGAAGAGTGTGAGCAATAGGAGATGCCTTGCTCCTGCGTGTTCCTGATTTGCAAGTGTTAATAAAATTTCGAATATTGCATGGTTCAGGAAGACATGATGTTGTTTAAGTAAATATATGCTTTTTGAGGCGTCGCGTCCCAAGTATGACTGGGGGAAACTAAATGAATGGATACGATTAATCTTTTTAACTTAAAACATATAAAATGAATGCTTAACATGTATTTGTTTGAAACTCTATATACATGAAAGCAAATTTTATGTGCAATTTTTAAATTGATTCGATAGCTGAGAAAACTTTTTTCTCCAAAGGACAATATCATGGAGTCTTTCCCATCCTATAGATTCTGTCACACCAGATTAGGACTTATCACAGGGGAGACATCATAGTAAATATTTCTTTAAAAGAATAGATAGTGCTCAAAAAGCTAACTTTTACTTAACTATTATGCTTTGAATATACCGATGAAATAACTGGAAAGCATCCTGATATTAAGGACCGATCAAGACAATACTCTAAACCGTTTGTCATTCATCAATGTCATTTACCGAGATTTTTCACATATCGCACGTAAAAGTCAACGAGAGACTGCCTCCAAACACGCATTAATTCACACAGTAAAACAATCTTAAAAGATATTTTAATACTAAGGTTAGCATTATTATTCACACATTTTCCATAAAAGGATTTTCTAATTAAGCCTCTGTCAGCATAACAAAGAAAGGATATTCAAATCGCTAAAGAACTTTTTCCATATATTTTATTAATCAAGTTCCCTAAAACTTACCAAAGAAAATACAAGATGTAAAAAATGTAGAGTAAACTTTACAGAAATGAACAAAATAATACCTTGAAAATGTTCTGATTCGTCATAGACAAGAGTTATTAATATATCTTTTAACAACCAAGAACTATTATAAAAATATTGAATGGGTTAGTAGATATTACACTAGAGAGATATTCTTCATAAAATATTACTACAAATAAAATAATATTGCACAACCACAAGCACTTTACACAAGATACTTTCTTTACATAACTTAACATTCATATCATTTCTTACAAGCATAAAAAAAACTCATACATACATACAAAATGATCAGCTGAACTAAGGACAAACATCATCTACAGCAGGATATAATAGTTACTCCTATAATTATCACATTATAACTTGTTGAATGTGAGCGATCGTGACTACTTCCATGCTACCAGTTCTACGCAACTGGTAACACCGCTTTCCAAATGTACATCGAAACACGTCCAGTTTCTATCATTAAATAATCTGTTCATAAAACGGCTCACTGCTCAACATAGGATAAATCGTCAATGATAAAAAAAATACAAGTGTCTCCCCACCCTCGTCTCGTGCCAGAGGTTACACATAGAATACTGTTGATGCTGTTTTGTTTTGTTTTCTCACTATGGTTTCTTTGACGTGAGGGAAGCGTGTGTCTTTCCCACGCCATGTGTAATACAACGCTCTGAGGTGTTCCTGTAAAAATTGCCTCTAGAGGTCTAGTCGTTCAGACCTGGGTACGGAAAACTGAGTTATGTTATCACGTCTCATTACAATTATATTGATAGCACAACATCAAAAGAATCCTCGATCTCAAGAATAATCGTGACAATGATACTAATGATTATAGTCAATGTGATAATGATAAACAATTTTAATCATAATGATACTAACAAAAATAATAATCATAATATAAAAATAAATAATAATAATTATAATAATAACTATGATAATAATAACAATAATGATAATGATAATGATAATAATAATAATAATAATAATAATAATAATAATAATAATAATAAAAATAATAATAAAATAATAATAATGATAATGATAATGACAATAATGATGATAATAACACTAATAATCATAATAATGAAAATAATAATATTAATAACAACAATAAAAATAACAATAATAATGATAATAAAAATAATAATATAAGTAATTAAAATCACAGTATTCATAATGACATAATCGCACTAAACAAGAATGATTACTATATATAGCATATAAGAAAACCATTATTTAGATTCATATGACAAGATAGCACATGTTAAGCTAAGAGGCAATAGAAAAAGGCTGAAATTCATACCTCAACAAGAGAAAGCAAAAGAAGGCAAGGGAGAGAAGGCCGCCAAGTGGAGAGGGGAATAAGGGAGAAGGAGGGAGGGAGAGAGGGAGAGGGAGGGAGAAGGGGGAGAAGGGAAGGGAAGGGAAGAGAAGAGAAGAGAAGAGAAGAGAAGAGAAGAGAAGAGAAGAGAAGAGAAGAGAAGAGAAGAGAAGAGAAGAGAAGAGAAGAGAAGAGAAGAGAAAAGTGAAGAGAAAAGTGAAGAGAAAAGAAGAAAAGAGAAGAGAGGAGAAAAGAGAAGAGAAAAGTGAAGAGAAAAGAGAATAGAGCAGAAGCGAGGAGAGGGGAGAGGGGAGAGGGGAGAGGGGAGAGAGGAGAGAGGAGAGAGGAGAAAGGAGAGACAGGCCAGCCTAGACCAAGATCTGGCCAGGCAAGTCAGCGAAGAGCAAGCCAAATGAGGATTACTAATAATACCTAAGTGTCACGGCATAAAAAAACAAGCCTTGGAGTTTTGCTCCCTTTTTTTCGTCCCCCAACCTTCTTTTCTCTTTTTTTTCCCCCTTTAAGTATAATTTCTAACACGACAAGATATATCATAATAATAGGCCTCTTATGTACACGCTTAGCCGAAGTTTTCAAAGTGATGTATAAAGTATGGCAGGCGACGACCTCGGTTCACGTTCTCGCAGGCTGTGCTGACGCTCTTCGTGAGGGGGTTGGGGCCGCAGCTGAACACGCCGATTTTGGACACCTGCAATCGTCCAAGAAGAGTAATGTCAGCGATATGAGGGACCACGAGTTAGAGATGGAAAGGAAGTCGGAAATCGGAGCTTGAAATGTCAAGTGGGCTGAATTCTAGATTAAAAATCGTTAAAGACCTGAAACTTCCAAGTGAATAAACGTCATTTACCACAAGTTGAACACGAATGTCAAGACTCTAAAAAAAAAATTGTCTACATTTTTATCGAAGCAATTACGATCCCTTGGTCTAAAGCATGTCAGTAGCCAACACCAAGTGATGTCTAGAACTGAAATAATCAAAGTCAACGTCACAGATGAACAATGAAACCGCACATCCGATGGCTGAAAGCATACTTACGTAGTTATGCGTCTTTTGCACAAACTTCAGGAAGGAAGTCATATCAGGCCGGCCGAAGTGATTGATGGCTTTCAGTCCAGTGAACATGCTACGTTTGCTCAGTCGCTGGAAGTGGTTCTCGCAAATATACTGAAAAAGAGAAACAGTTTATAACAAGCCGAAACAGATGAATAATGTACTTATATCTTCTTACTGATTCATATTGCATATCATAATCCGAAGTACGATTTGTTTTCCTTAATTAAAACTTATGGATATTCCCTTATAGAAGAATAACGATTTTTTTACTCTTTCATCGCGTTCACACAAACTTACATGTTCCCATTGATACATATTGCGTAATTGCTATTACTATTACTCCTGACCTCTTTTTTTTACAATTTTTTGCGGATATTGAAAACTAAAAGTAACTATTCATTCATCTAATCATAGAATAGTGAATATTACTTATTAGAAACGCTGACATCAAAGCCAAGGCCCAAGGAAATGATACACAAGTAACGTGCACGCGTCCAAGCTGACACAAGTACTCACCAACATAGTAGTTCTCAAATCAAACTTATGGAAGAACTGTGTAATGAAGATGTGCATTTCTAAGACGTTGGTGACATCTTTGCGCTCAACGTCACGCAGCACATCAATGAACCACTCAAACTGGCGGTGCGTCGGGCAAATCCACAAGAAATACACCTGCAAGAAAAAACAAGAATTCAATATTTGGCAACACCAGTCGATGACAATGACAAAATATTTCGTATGTTCTCTCGTGTCATTTTAAGGAGCATATAAAACGCGTAATTACAATGATATTAGGAACTTTATGGTTATATATTGATTCACTGGGATTATAAATCTAACATAAGTATGTTAGTATATTACCATTTTTATATTTTGCAAGATTCTGAAACTTCACAAAGTCCCCTGTGCATCTCTCTAACCCCGGATTAACAATTTTAAAACTTGTCATTTTCTAAGATAGTTGCTTTGTATAATCATACAACCATACAATACCTAAGTATCCATTGTAATGCATTAGGCATACGTTGGTGCAGAGATACGCATTATAACGGAATTTTTTTTCTATATTCCATTGTATGCACTAATATATTGAGGTTACAATTCAACGTTTCTTTGTCCGATATTTTGATTTACTTATATATTCTAATTTGACTACCCTGCTCATAAGTAAAGAGGAAATATTAAAAATCTAATATATCTTTTCAATATTCAAATGGCCCCATAAGACTATTAGGATAATTTTAAAACAGTGCTACAAAACAAAGATTGCATACTTCAAAAAGACAACAAAAGCCTCAAAACAATCCAACCATACTGCAACATAGACAAAAACAAACAAATAATTAATCCCACAAAATAGCCATAACAAAAATAATATTCCTACCCACCTTCTTGCAAGACACCCCGGAGTAGCGGTTGGTCGAAGTACCGAAGACGAGATCGTTGAGGATGGAGGCGTAGGGGGTGACGCCGATGCCTCCGCCCACCATCACCGCGACCTCGAACTTGTACCAGTCCTGGTTGCCGCCGCCGAAAGGTCCATCCAGGCGGATCTACGAGGGGAAGAAGAGTCAGTCAGTGGGGAGGATCCTACACGAGGATATTTCGTGCTGGGAGGTTCAATAAGAAGGATAGAGGGAAGTGGAATCAGTGAGGTCGTCCCTGAGTTGGGGGGGGGGGGTCGTTAAAAGGAAGGAAGGAAGACAAGAAGGAGCCAGTGAGGAGGTTTCTGGGCTGGGATATTTCGTGCTAGTAGGATCACAGAAAGGATGGGAGGAAGTGGAGACAGTTCCTAAGTTAGTTAGGATATTTCGTGTTGGGAGGATCACGAAAAAAGGAGGAGTCAGTGGACGATGTTGTGATATTATATTAATGTATAGATTTTTATGATGTGAGGATCTTATGGTCGGAACAAAATGCACCCAATTTTAAGAATAGTATTCGAGTAAAATAAGGCGAACTGTTCAAAAACTCGCAAATGTGTTTTATATTGTCTGTGAGGTGTGAGAAGCTCACGATTGTACCAAAATGAAACATACTTCTGAACTCTTGAAATTTTCATATTTTTTATATTTAACCTTTTTAAAAATCAGGCTTTATGTCTCGATTTCACCAACATCAACTAACCTTCGGTGGGTTCTCCTCATCGTGAACATAGTTATGTGGGTCGAAGAACTTCCTAAGCTTCCACGTCCAAGGGCCCTGGGCTTTGATGTGGCACGACAGGAAGTTCTCGTGGGGCGCCGAAGTGAGGGTGAAGGAGTGGTATTCCGACTGCCGGAAAGCGGTGCAGTTGAGGCGAACCCACTGGCCGCTCAGGTACTTGAAGTTGGGTGGCCTGAGGAGAGAAGGGGGGCGTTATTGACTGTATTGACATCATGGAGCTGCATATATGTACTGGTAAATATGTATCTGTAATTAAGTATTTGTTACTATGTACTTGTAAAAATGCATTTATAATCATGTATTTGTTACTATGTACTCATAAATATGTATCCGTAATCGTATATTTGTTACTGTTTACTCATAAATACAGTATGCATTCGCTATTACGTACTTGTTAATAAGTACTCGTAAATATATACTCATAGATAAGTACTTGTAACTATGTGTTCGTAATTATGCACATGTATATATGTTCTTGTAATATGTTTTGATAGATATGTACTTTTAACCATGTATTGGTAAAAATGTACTTACAAGATGTCTTCATAGATATGTACTTATCCCTATCCAGTGGTAACAATGTGCTCGCAAACACATACCCGTAACAAAATGTCCTCGAAACTACGCAAACTAATCCCACTCTACGGAGCACCTCACACAGAGGAGATCGGCTCCCGTGACCAGAGCGACCCCGAAGACGCCATTCTTACCTGTAGAACTTGACCTTGACGACATCCGAGGGCAGCAGTTCCGTCTCGATGATGTCCAGCTCCATGTACCGTGTGCGGAGACTAATGATCTTGTCCAGCGTGTAAATGATGCCTGGCCCAACGAAGAAGATCCAGAACCTAAATAAATGGATAAATAAATCGATCAATTATTTTGTAAAACATGGTAATAGGAGTAATTTATATTTTTGTCCTTGTGTAAAAAAATCGATAGTAACATTGCAGATAATGATCAAATAAACGAACAGAGTAATACATAATAAAGATATTCCTTTGGAATCAGAACCTAAATACAATTATAGGAGTATTTAATGAAAAAAAAAAATGAATTTCCAATCCTGATCATGAAACAGAAGCGGAACGTATCAATCAATCCTATTTTGGGAAATTCAGAACGTTTTTTTTTTATTATTATTATTCATAACGCCATATGCACAATAATAACATTATTGAGCATTTGGCAGAATCAAAGAGAAAAAACAAAAAAAAAAAGCCGAGATACAAACCTTGGTGCTCCGGTGAGACGAGCCAGTCCGTGCAACAGACTGAGGACGTACAGCAGGATGTAGAGCTGATGTGCAGCCCAGAAGAACTTGTACGCTTTCCTTCGAATGATCGGGTGCGCAAAGATGAAGATGATGCACATAATAATGAACAGTGACACGCCAGTCAGACCTGTTATGGGAGATTGCACGTTTTAGTTTTCGGCATTTACTTTGATCATTTGAGTGTGCAAGAGGAAAAATTGAGGGGTAATACAGGATGTACCTTGATATACAGATAGTTTGCACACGAAATGGTTTTAACATTCAATCTGAAAG